>CM072159.1:27800279-28005521 GCA_036850595.1 Rhyacichthys aspro
AACGCACAGCCACATACTGTAACAGGTCGAAAAAGCTGGTGCCAGAAACCACTGCAACTAACTGTGCTGCATTGTCTTGACTATAAAGAGAGGCGAGAAGTAGTAGTAGCATTGTTTTTCTCAAGTAACTTTTTGGAAGATAATGAGGACACTTTCTAAACATACTTATACCATACATACCAAGAACTCACTCCATCTTCACACCATTATCTGCTGTATATGATAATATAATTGTAATATTGATAAAGTGCCTCAGATCTTCTTTTTGAGCCCTGCAGTCTACATTACAATTGTTTGGGGAAATAAAAGGCTTATTCTATTCATATTAAAATTGAGGGGCATTGAGTCCACCTTTCATCAGTTCCCAGAAACATATGTAATTACTTGACTAGACTTTTTTTACTGAATCATTACTAATGTTGGATTAACCTGAGTAGAGATTTCTCTCCCCAGCTCTGGTGTTAAAGCCTGACTCTAGTTGTGCTCTGCTCAGCGTTAGACTTTAAAGAGTGACACTCACCGCTGCAGTGCACCTCGGGGGCTTTTTCTATATTATCACAGACCTACTTTAGCTCAGTCCCACTACTGCACTGTACTTAGCTCAGTGTGGACTGTGGAGGTGGTGGATGTTTATCTGACTTGGCCCAGTTATTCCACGCTCACATCGTCCTCGAGCAAAACACCATCCACCAACACATTACAACTGGTCAAATGTTTACGGCTTTATACATTTTTGATGCATTTTTTTCTTAGTAGCCTCTAGCGTTTGATATCTTGTGCTATTCATAATAACAGAGTCACTAATGCATGTAAATATTCACTCAACAAAAAAGTGGTATTAGGACTAGGGCTTCCCTGCTTTATCTGATGAGTGTGCTTTAGAGATTCGGTTCATCGGCTTTTTATGCTGAATTAAGGATAAATGGAGCAGATAGCAATCGCCAATCAGCAATATTTAATATAAATCAGAGTAAAGAGTGGCAGGAGAGGTACAGCTGCTGCAGTAAAAATTACCTGTTAATTCTTTATTTCCAGTTTATTCTTTTATTTAGTATTTAAGGCCACAGGTTCTGCGTGTGTTTAACGTGTGTCTTTCTGTTTGAAAAATACTTCTGTTTAACGTTTTTACTTTTGCTTCTCGATTTTGCTCAAGTGAGGATTATCTATCGTCCAATCAGCTGACGGCAGAGTTTAGCTCCACCTTTTCCATAGTGTACCACAAAGCCAGGCCTGCTTGGGACCCCAGGCTGAGGTGTCCCCAAAGTGGTACGGTACGCTTTTTAGGGAAACTTCGTACCCCTTTTGGGAATGAAGCTGATATAATAGCATTTCCCCTGAGCAAACTGTAACAAAGTACTGGAAAAGAAGGATGAGGAAAAGGAGGAAGGAGGACAGATAACGGGATTGGAAATTGAAAATGATAATGAAAGCCACGGGGCGAGGAAGAAGAAGCACATACACAGCCTTGAGAGTCTATAATTCTGTTAGCTGAGGTGAAATATGTGATGATGGTTAGGTTTTCACTCGTCTGTGTGGCACACTGTTAGTGTTTGGTGGAGCGAGGCTTAGCTTGGACTAAACCGACCCTCACACTACCACTCCAGTAGTACACAAGGCTTTTGTAGAGTATATACTACATAAGAAATCAATGGTTTGATTCGGCACAGGTTCATTTACTTAAAATACTTTGAACATGATCGATTGTGCAGTGAAACCACCACGCCCCAGTGTTGCATTGTATTTAATGATATACAGGTGAAGGCTGTTGTAAGAGTTTGTCATACTGCTCTTATGATTGTTGCATCTTTAAACAATGATGTCAGCAGCGTAGGAGGTCTGCTGATGCAAGCCGGGACTAATTCTCATTCACTCCACAAATATCAGTGATTTATTCAACAAAAACTTAGAAGCTGTCTGTTTTGGTGTGTTCTTCTGTCACTGAACCTTTCAACCTTTCAGACCCCACAGTTCAATCCATCTTCTTTCTCTTATAGCTTTACTCATGCTTCAGTAAAACAACACCAACCTTTGATAAAAACTACTGCTTTTCTGATCGCTCACTTCTACTACCTTTTATCATATTTTGTGATCTGAATACAGTCGGATACATGTGACCAAGGCCATCTCCAAATGACCTCAGATTCAATGCATTTATCACATTGACACTTTGTATTAAATCTGGCCACACCCATGTTTTTAATATTTACAGAAAACTATTGATGTAATAATTTGCACTCGAGTACATTTTGAGACACAAACATCAAGCAGGAGATTGGGACTTTCTCTTTAAGATTTTTGTTATAATTTATTTTATGTCAGATAGTTCGAACTCTGAGTCACCCCATTGGCATTAAACACACTTTAATGCCAAGGGATACATTTTATCATGGATTTTTAGTTAGAGTTAATGATTACTCAGGACCTATGTTTGTGCCAAGTCTGAACTCATCTAAACTGAATGTAAGCTTGAAAAGTGTACGTGAATCACCGGTGGCTGACGTCAGGACATTACTTTTCCGTCTGAGACACGCAGCAGACTCATGCTGCTCATAAACAGGTGTGCTCGACCTTCTGCTACTGTTTACCTCCTTTATGTCTGTGTGCTTAGCTCATGCTGTCGTGACGTGAGCGGCCTTTAAATGAATGTGTAATCTACCGAAACAGGGTCGAGATACGGCTTAATGAGTTACAGTCTGTTGTAATACACCTGTTAACACCTGTTTTCACCTGAGTGTGACGGAGTGAATGCATCTGAAAGTGGATTAGTGCAGTTCTGACAAATACCGAACATGTATGAGCGTGTTGAAGTGTGACAATAGAAAGTGTCGGGAGATGACAACTTGAAAAATCGACATAAATATTTTCTTTAGGTGTGTTTGTGTAACCAACAGCAGTAAAAACATGTCATGATATTGGAATGAGCTCTTAAATATAATTATAGCCACAAACAGAACCCTGAGTAAGCATGAGATTTAATGACTATCTCTTAGACAGTCTGGTTGAATGAGGTGTTGTCAGAGGATTTTACAAGATTTGTGGCACAGATACAGTTACACAGTATATAGGTATAGCATAAATATGGTAATGAATCAAAATAAAGATGATTTAGGGGCCTTGGACAGAACCCGACAAAACGTAAGTGTGTGTTTAAAAAAATAAACACCTAGCTGGTTTCTGTCAACACTCCCAAAATGTCTGTGGGAAAAACACTAAACCCCGCCTGAATGAGAGAGACAGAGGCAGAGTTGATTTGTTTGTTTTTTACCTGTGTTTTCTTACCTGACAAACCAGATACAGAAGATCGGATGAGATACTTAGCTTGGAGCAGTTCAAGAGGGATTTTTGTGTCTATGCTAGAATCCAGCTGTCCCATAAATATTAGTAATAATATAAAAATAAAACACACCCATAAGTTTGTCTTTTTAGGGACTGTTGTTGTTTTCCAAATTGCTAAAATGCAACATAATTTTTTAGTTTTTAGAGACAAATGTTGCCATGTGAACAGCCTGCTAAGGGTTAAAGCATTGTTTTAGCACCAGTCAGTAAAAAAATGTCTCTAAATGTAAAGTAAAAAGAGACTGTGACCACTCATAAAACCTTTTCTACAGAAAACCTGTGTTGTTGTTATGTTGTTTCTCACTCATTCTTCAAAATATCCAGTGCATCTGAATTTTTCTTGTTGATGGTGGCACACTAGGCCCGGAAAGGTTGCTGAGTCCTGGTATTGAGCGTTGTAGGACCCTCACAGTTTTGCTCGATGTTTGTACAGACATAAACTCATCAGTCTGTGTTGGTTTCCTGAGCTCTGTGCAGTGCTGTGTCTGATCTCAGCAGGTTTGGTGCTGACTGGGAGTCCCCTGTGCTGACGACGTGTGTGTTCTTACTGCACTCAGCCTTATATCTGTACAGCCACATCTGATACTACTGCAGAGAGAGAGGGAAAGTAGTGAAGGGAACCACCAAGGTCAAAAACGACAGAGTGCTGAGTCATCCTCCGCTCAGAGCCCGGGACAGAGAGGCTGCACTGCTTTTACCGTGACAATTAAAGCCGCTTTGAATGTGACTCATCGGCAAAACCAGAGAGAATCTAAACACATCACATGCCATAGAGTGTGTAATAACCATTCAATTCATAAACATAACCCATAATTCACTGAAAACAATCAACATTTTATTGATATGATGCAATTCAAAGTCCAGTGGAGCTGCAAAAACCTTAAATGATCTCTGTCTCTTGGTTACCATTTCCACAAAAGACAGAGTATGACTGCAATTAGTGTAAATAGTTGCACGTCACACCCATTTAATACACATCATAAAACCATGTTGATGAGAGAAATGCCGCTTGGACACAATAGACCGATATTAAATCAACACAAAAGCATAAATCACACTTGAGACAAACAGTTTAGGTATTTTTGGTATATTTTTTACTTTTATTTTTTGTCAAGGCTTGTCTCAAAGAAAAAAATGTGACAGTGGAGCTTGATGCGTATCGTAGTTTATGAATTAGATACAAATGCTGTATTACAGACTTGCACATACTGTATATTATAATAGTGAAATAATGTACAGTATGTGGCGTAAACCATTGCTCCATGATTGTTTTTTTGTTTTATTCTAGCAGACATTACTCTTTCTGTTCTCAAAGGGTTCATGCGCTATCATCATTGCGTCTGTTTGTTGATGACGTTTCTGGTCCATGATCGAGTCACACCTTTTTTAGGGCTCTTTTTGCATGTTTGGCAGCGTTTACACTTATCCAAGTGAACTGCACCCCACATTCAAACCACAAGTGTGAACAGGCCCTTAATGTTGATACTAAACGTCTTTTATTAGGAGTATCTAGAGGAGGAAAATAACTGCATTTACTTAAATACATTTACAACGTTTTTGAAAAAGATGAATACATTTCCTATAGTTTTTCTTTGAGTTCAGTTTTCTTTTACTTAAGGAACAATACCAGAATGAGTGGTAGTACGGTGTAAGAAGGTCACAAATTCAATCAAGTGAGGCATGTTATAATGGAAGTAGCAGTAGGTACATTCACATTTATTACCGTCACCGTTTATACAATGACAGATGATGAAGATGTTGCAGTATTACCTACTTAGTCTTGAGAGAAGAGATAAAACATTATAAAACAGTTTAATGCTGCACTGTTTTCACTCACACAGACAGCGGGACCCACCCTCGGACACATCTACTCGGCTGTTTCCATGGTAATTAATGTAAACAGAGTGGAAAGTGTCCAGGTATCGGAGTCACGGTCAGGGCTGTTGCCATGGCGAATCCATACCTCGGCCTCTCCGTGACTCTGTGTGTGTTTGTGCAGAAGAAAAGCAGGAAGACCCCTCTCCGTTTCCTCCTGAATCACATTTAAGGCCATTGATTTATTCCTGTTCCTTGTGATTCACGCCACGTTTTGTCGGCGCCAAAGTCATAAAATATTTGAGAAAGCAGCAGAGCTCTCATGTTTAAAAACTAGCCCTCACTGAAGAAACAGCCTCTGGACTCGAGCTGTCTTTGCTGTATGTTATAAAACCTGCCTGAGATTTACACAGAGGCTGTTTCGTGAATGATAAATAAACCAAAGCATGTTTTTTGTTTAATACTTATAATGTACTATGAGGTGTGCTGACAGCTGAAGATTTAAGACTATTTTAGGCTCTGTTGACACACTGATGATGTAATCCATATAAACTGTTAGAAATGTACATCAAGAACTTTATAGTGGCTACTGAACAATACTTATTCAGTTCTTTCTATTACATACTGTAGCAGAGAACAGCAGCAGCAGATTGTGTGATTCGTAGCTATTATTGTTTGTTCGGTGTGTGATGTTTAGAAGCTTTAGCGGAGCTTAAAGTCCTAAAGATACTTGTCTCAGACTTGAATACAACCAAATCCGTTTTAGGCCTAAGTGTTTATTTCCACGCTTTTCTGACGATTTACAAATTTACTTATTTTCTCTCTCGCTGCCTGACCTACAAAGGCGATTCAAAAGTCATTTGGGGACATGGGTTCAACTCCTGCTCGGGTCTGTTTACTCCTTGTCCTGATCTTACTCTCTACCATTGCTTCTTGTCTAGCCACTTTGTCTCTTATATTCATTAGAGACAGAAATTATCCTTAAAAAACATATTCTTTTCTCTTTATACACAATACTAACCCAAAACAAGAGCAAAGCAGCAGCAGTGTGCTTTACTCTCACAGTGAAAATGAATCAGTTTTAGTTTTAGCCCACTCTGTCTCCATAAAACCAGGTCTGGTATTATTTTGACACCCCAAAGTCTTTTAAAGGCTCTATTAAATCAAAGCACATTGCTAATTTCCATAAATCAACAAGTCCACAGACCTTCACACAGATGCTACACACTTTACTAAACCAAGACATGACAGAGCTATGACCAAGTTTCTCTGGTTATTTGTCATTAGTCATTAGTAGATTATTAGTCATTTTCATTCTCTGGAATCATCAGAGTAATTTTGTATCTGCGTTAGTGTTAGCCCTCACACAGTGTACAACATGGTGTTAGAGAAAACGTATGTCTTATGTGTTATTCTGTGTGGTCCTTACTGCACATGTCTCTGCTGAAAACAAAAGGAACTTTGATAAATAATCACCCAGTGGCCTCAAAGTTGACACATTTACTGAAATGAACTATTCTGTTTGGGCTCCTCTGAACTCCATTTCATCCTGTGGACTGTAGAGGGTTAAAGTCCCGCATTAGCCCTCTTTGATTCATGAGCGTTGTATGTTAAACACTGTGCTTCAGCAGTAACTGTGCCCTAGATGCGTGGGTTCATGTGTTTGTCCTAATGTTTAATTCGGTCGTGCCGAGCTGTGCATGCTCGCTCCATCTGTTGTGCCATCACCGGTGGAAAGCAGCCCATTCTTCACACTGTTTGTGGCCGAGGGGTGGGATCACACTGTCGCAGCCTTTTTACACCAGAATGGGCCTGACGTGTGGACTTCTGTCTTAATTGTACAGAAGACAGTACAGTCATGTCCTTTTCCTTCTCTCATCTCTTTATCTTTCTCTGTTAGAGTCACAGTCAGAATACAGTCTATAATTGGATCTTAATTGCTGCCGTGGCAACAGTGCTATTTAAGCTGTGACAAAGGCATATAGTGCACAGTGACATGACTGTAATCGGCAGAAGACACGTGAGGTGCTCAGTTTCATCTACTCTTTATGTTTTCACACTTGCCGTGACCCGCTGTGACGCACTGCTCAGAGCCGGGTCTCATCGAGGCTTTACCTGGACTTTTCTCTCAATGAAATCCACACTACAGCATTAATGAAACCTCTTCCAGAGCGTTTTGACTCCCGTTGCCATGGTGATCCACGTTAGAGTTTTCGCCTCCAGGTCCAAACGCTACAACAGACTCTGCCTCGGCCAGATCAAAGTCTGAATCTACATTTGTCGTACTATTAGTCTCTGTTCGAACCTCTGGCAGCAAAGACAAGTGAACTCACCGAGCTGTGGCTGGATAGTCCCTCTGGGGATAAAGTAAATGTAGTTTTTAAATTGGATTAGATAGTTATGACTAGAAATTTGTATTGTACAGTTGGACAAAATGGAACAAATTACTCAATGCTATGTTTTAATAGTGTGTAATCTCTTTAAAATAACACTCTTTACATGTCACTTTTCTGGAAAAATGAATTTTAACGCTCCATAAAACCCAGTGGAAGTTGAATTACTTCCTGTTTCTGTTTCTACAAATGCCCAGTGAGGACAAATTGAGCACAGTACACCCATGTTTCTTTTTAAACCAACATTTTTATATTTTGACTAAGTTTGATTATAGGGAAGGGCATGACCCTGCAGGGCTTCCAAATATGTTCTAAATAGTGTGAGGATTGTGGAATTGCAGCCTGTACTTTCACCACTAAAAACCACACACATTCATAACCTTGTGCAGCAGCTGGATTCTTGCAGGATTCATGATTTTATGAATGAACTGTTAGACCATCATGTAAACAAAATGGTGTCACTGTGATTGGATGGATCTAAATTCACAGACAACATCGAGGGATAGAAAAGAGCGTGTCTGTTTATAAACTGACAACAAGTTCAAGTTCAGCCCAATAACATGGGCTCATTGTTTAGAGTTTTAACTGAGAAAATGAGTAAAGAGTTTGTGTAGAGCCACTAATAACTTCAAATACACCAATTAACATTCTTTCTGCTAAATCTGGTAAAATGATGAACCTTCTCCACTAAAATTCTATATTTCTGTGAACTATAAGCACCACATACATAAATTAAGACTCTGAGGTGTGAATATTAAAATCTGTGGCACTTTTGTTGACGTTGCCATGACGACGCCACTTCTGCGAATACCACCTGCCGCAGGTTCATCTGTTTCAGTGCGAACGCGTTTTCATCACGCTCTGAGAAGTCTGTAGCAGCAAAATCAGAACTAAAACTGTGAAAAGTGAATGGAAAAAAATAGTTGCATGAAATAGTATCAATCTCCAAAAACTACACACTGCACCTTTAAGAAAACTAATCCCTCTCTGAGCAAGACTTAACACAAGATAATCAATAAGAGTCAATGTTTTATTCCAATACGACTGAATTCAAAGTGTGAGATACTTAAAGTTGTTTATGCGGCTCTTGTTTTTGATCTCCTGCTGATGTGTAACGGTGCAGTCGAAGCCTAAATGAACACAGTGCTTCAAACACATGCAGCAGCAGAGTTTTCCCACCGTGTCAGAGGGAAGTGAGATCTCACCCTCTTTCACACTTTCACATCACCCTGGTTCCTGCAAAGATCGAGGTGTTCAGCTCCTACTCAACGAGAGAATGTCACAAGTTACAGGTGGCAACGTGCAATTAAAGCTAGGTCCCTTTGAAAAACAGGCTCGTATTATAAACAGGCTGCTGGAGAGACTGAACTAGACTAAAACATCTCTGCTTTAACAGGTTAGTTTCATTGTACAGATTAACCAGTGAGATTATCTTTAATTTAACTAGATATGTCAGTGTTGATAAAAGGCCACTTAAGTCTTAAGATTACAATCTCAGGAGCGTCCCAAAACAATAGGTGGCTGCTTTGTTTTTTTACATAGACTGTGTCAAGTGGGACAGAGCTGATGAGATGAACGATCTGGGGAATATCCAAAATAAGTCGATAATCACAAAAAATCTGAGGAAGTTCTCCCGGGGCATAACTGGGATTCTCAAAATATCCAGGTGTGAGAACTAAAAAGTGACATTTTGGCTGAAACTAATACTGTATATATCAATAAAACTCTTTTTACTGCCACTAAAATCACACTAATATATCAATATCATCCTGTCTTTTATTTATTTATTTTTTTGAAAAGACACACAAGCTTTCTAATAATGGAGCAAAAGTAATAAAACATCCTGGAAAAGACCGCTGTGTAACTCTAGATCAAGCTTTAACATTCAAACTAATGCTTTTGTTGTTTTGGGGTATTTACTGCTTTATGTGCATATATCTAATACATCATTTCCTGTAACTTTTTACCCTCTGTCACTACTTCCTTTTGCAGCATAAAGACCGTCAAATCACCAAAGCACCTTTTCGTATGAGGCAAGATGTGAGAAAAGTGTTAATATCCCAAAACGGAAAGTGAGCATAAAAGGGGCTTGTGTCTTTCTCTGCTCTCGTCAGGCTCTTCACAAACATCCTCTTCTTGTTTTGACCCATTTTGACTCACTTGCTTCTCTCTTGTTTCGTCCCATTCACTGCCTGTCAGCTCCTCTGTGGGTGTTGGCGTCTGTTCCAGTAAGTGACATTTTGATGGAGACAATAACGCAGAACAGACTGATGTGTCCGTATTCAAAGCAGAGGGATGTGCGCCGCTGCGATGACGTGCGCCGGGTGCTGTCTAATTGTCCTTGGCCGTGTGCTGTGTCATTATCGGGCCTCTGTTGTGTGAGAGCGTTCGGGGGCCGGTGGCTTCAGCTTTGATTAAACTGCTCATTATTGATCAGGCACGAGCCCTCGTCGTCCTGTTGTAGTAGAGTGAGTGAGCGGCAGGAGTGGTTCTGTCTTTGAGACTCTTCTAAAGTCACAGGCAGCAGGACGTTACTGTCATAAGTAATGTTCTGAGCCACAAGAGAGATGGATCTTCATGACCTGAACTAGAAAAAAAGTCTGATGTAGAAGTGGACTCAAAAAGACCTAAAAAAAAATGTGCGTAAACAGGATTCAGATTTGTAAGAACGTTTTGTCCGTAAAATTTGAGGCTGTGGATTTGAAAAATGTTATCTGTAAAAATGTGCTGATACAAAGCAGTGTGACAAGCAGACTCAAATGCAAAATTCAAGAGGCAAAGAACGTTTCAGGAACTTTAATGAAACAAGCAAAAACTTGCAGGCAGACAGTACTTGAAAACAAAATCCAAGGGCAGGTCCAAAAATAGACAACTGGTCGAGATTCATGGATGGGCAGGGATCAATAAACAGTCCAGATGAGTCCAGCAACAGAGAAAAACGGACGCCCAAAGATGATCTGACAAGGAGAGACTATGGAGTGGGACCTTTTATACTGGGCTAACAGAAGATCAGGAACATGTGAATTTGATGAACTGGAGGGAAAACTGGAGTGAGTGTGGAGAGGAGACAAGGAGGTGAATGTGTGACTGAGTATAATTCAAGTAAAAAGTAGAAATTCTGGGGTTGATTTGACTGTGATCTGATCGGACACATCACTGTGATGTGAGTGAAGTCTGGTCTGATCAGGAACAAAGACATGATGCTGCGGAAGAATACGCTTTTTAATATAAAACATTGTAAACACCCCTGGTTTGGGAGAGCTTTTTAGTTTATTTATGTAAAAAATGAAGCTGCGTGTCTTGTAGAAATGTATAGATTTTATTTGTTCTATTGAGCTTAACTCAGTTTTGTTCCTTTTCAGCTTCAGGAAAAGTCTTATATCTGCATCCAAAAGTTACTGAACCTAATGAATACTGGGTAACAATTTGAGAGTTTTTTGTGGAGACCTTGGTGCAGACTTTCACGTGTGACAATTTAAAGTATGATTTATGTTGGTGATTTAAGTATAGTGTAAAGAGGAGTAACACATTATTTTTGGGCAATAATCCACGCAACACTGACAAAAGTGGAGCAAGCACCTCGCATTACAGTAAACCTGATCTCTAAATGATGTTTCACCATTTCACATTATCTCTCAGTAATTGGATGTAATTACCATTCATTAAAGCCAAAGTAGTTTTTGTCTGCCGCTGAATGCTTCCTGAGCTGTCAAAAGGCTGCTAATGGACAATCAGTTCATGTGTTTGTCACAACACATGCAGCAAGAGCTAGTCACTGCAAAATATTGCTGCTTTTATTTCATGTAACAACACTGATGGACTTCTGCAAACAATTAAATAGGGTACTTACATTTATTTACCATAAGCTGTATATAAAGAATTGAATTAATTCCTAAACCTATTTACAGTATATTGTCCAGTTTAAGTCAGAATTGCTCAATAAATATTATTAACTAAAACTGCATTTGTAATTATAATAAGCAAAGAATACCCAAATTGTGGTGTGACCCCTGCTTCCTGAAACCAAAAGAGACGTTATTATTGTCTACATATATTGTCAGGTAAAATTAAAAATAATCTATAGGCCAAACTCTTTCATTTAAGACTTTAAATCTCTGGCATCACACGAAGTTTATTGAATTATCCCCATCTTCCTTTTCTTGTTGCACCAATGCCGTCTAAAGACAACACTTGGCTTCAGAAAACCCCAGTGAACAGCTTCCTAACCTGAACGTACCAATAGAAGGACTCCTGGCTCAGTGTTAATTGTGTCACTGTCCTGTCCTCGGCCTATTCTCGTCTCTTTTCATTTGGGCCTATTGTGTGTGACTATTCCCCACTGGGTAAGCTCTTGATGAAGAAACTCTGGCTAACGCTGTCGCCGCTGATCCGTTTCCCGCTCAGTTCCAGTGACAAGAGGCAGTGGAGCTCGACTGACACAATTACACCGCTTCATACAGGAGGAAACGCAATCACTGTCGTTGCCGCGGGAAACGGCAGCATCAGACATCGACGAAGGCGGCGTGTGAGGAGTCAGCTGCCAGATGTTGCACGAACTCTGATCGAATAAAGCCCAGCGGTTCATGTGAGCTCTGACTGAACGTTGTACGGCGCTGCTGCCTCTCTCTGAACCTGTCCAGTCTGCTTCTGCTCACTCTCTTCACAGCAGTCTCTCTTATGACCTTTACAATACAATTCACCGTCTTTTCTCCTGTACCCATTCAGAAGGTATGAATAATCTGAATGAATATGACCTGACATCTCCATTTCTGCCATGTCTTTTTTGCTGTCACTTTAATTTCATTGAGGATTTTCCTTTTTCACAGTGTTACAATAATTTGACATAAGCCCACTAGATTGGTGTTGCTTCTGGTCGATCCAGGCTTAAGATCGGTTTCCTGGTTTTATCTTTAATGTTCTAATATATTTAGTTTGTCATATTTATGTGGCATTGATCATATCTTGTGCTTGTCCTGGTTGTAATCTATTGGCTGGTCTTCGTCTTGGCCAATGATCCACAGCATTCAAAGGCTGACAGCGAAACGATGGAGCCCATGTTTTGTTGCTCGGCCAGCAACACTTTGTTAAATAAATTTGTTCAAGTAATTTAGTAACTTTTAACACAAAAATATATTCTGGTTCTCATACATTAGATCAGTAGAATCAGGCCTATCTCACTGACATAGTACCCTCAGCTGGACAGAAACCTCAAATATAACGTTCTTGTCCCGGGACCAGGACTTACTGTAAGTGATTTCGTTAGTGAGACGCTCTACTTCACTACACATATTATAATGAAAATAGACCAATACACTGGACCCTATCAGAGTCATATTTGTTCAAAATACACTAAAATGACTGTTTCAGAAGACATGTTCTTTCTTCTTGTTACTAGGACCATTGTCCTTCATTTTAAAAATCCTAGGGTCATAATTGACGGGTCTTTTACAGCTCTGTCTGTTCTACCCACCTCTGGTTATCGAAACATGATTGTTCCATGATTGTTCTTTCACTAATTAATTCACTTCTACATGAACCTGGTCATGTAATAACAGGTGACATTTAAATAAAGGCTTTGATGGAGGAGAGGGGATTTATTATTTATGAAATCTACAGAGAGAGCAGGACCTTTGTAGCACCAATATGTTTAATAATACATAGGAATAAGGCCAGTCTTAATTGTACTTTCAACAATATGACAGAAGATGGGTCTTAAGCAATAATTTTACTTTTGCTTTTGCAGCTTTAAGCAAAATTAGTATCTTTCTCCTTTTGTTAAGAACAAAAACATTACATGACTATTTTGCTATTTTGCTGTTTGGGCTTATTTAGACATCCGTGGTCCATTTGGGGTTCATATTTTGAGCAAACATTACCAAAGTTCAGTAGAAAGTGCTCCAAGACCCCTTCAAAACAACTCTGGTAAAGATCGATTAAAATATTTGTTGTGCATTGAGGTGCATAGGGCAGTATCTAAGTGAACCGCACTAACAGAGCAACTGCTCCAGAGTCTGTTTGAACTGCACCAAACACTAAATGTACATGAACCCACCCTAATTAAAATCAGGTTTAAATCTTGGAATATTGGAAAAAAAAACCAATGGAAATTTAAGTTAAAGCATGATTAAAACCTCTTTAAAATTTAAATCCTGTCAATGAAACCCAGCCATATATTAGGAGTACTGTTTTATAATTTCAGATTTTTTGTGTTGCTTAATACCTACCTACCTATATGCTTAATAACGTAGATAAAAACTACTATAAAATAATGTATGTGTGTGTAGCAGTGGCTGAGAAGTGTGTTATCACCAGTACAAGTGATGTCTCATGTCTGAATGATAAAACAGACATTGTATAGACACTATGAGGATAAATATGCATTAGTTCCTGCTGTTTTAATAGAGGGATTATCAGGAGATTAGGAGGTTTACTGCAGATTAAAGGTCAGTTCTCTTTCATCGTGTGCTGCAGCGATGCGAACATGTGAATCACCAGGAGCCTTTTTTTTCTGAACGGATGCTCTTTTCTGTGGCAGAGTGCATGAATGAACGGTTGTGTGTGTTTCTGTGTGTGCCGAGTACAAACAGCACGGCCCACTTGTCTGGCTTTTACGTCACGAAAAACCCACAACAGCAATTATCAGTACAAGCAGGTGTTTGCTGTGCGCTCGTGTGTGTTCGCGAAATGAGGAGGCGTGATTGGACGAACGGAGGTCCACCTTGATCACCAGGGGCAACGGGCTGTGGGATCAGTTGTGGGTGTTAAAGATGTGCTGAGGTGAGAGACACACAGTGAACGACACGAGGAGAGAGGAAACACGACTCATGTTGATCAGTGTGGACATGAGTCTGTGTCAGGCTGTGTTACCAACTCCCTCTCTCATGTATTTGGGTTGGCATTGTTCCAGAAATGTGAATATATAGAAAAAAAACTCTGTAAACTCTCATAGCAGCAGTGCTTTGACAAACATCTAAATCATTTCTCTGCATCAAAAAGTCAAAGGTCAGTTAAGAGTGGTTACACGTTTTGTCTTTAATGAAGATGACAGTGTTCAGTGACACCAAAAAAGCAACCTTTTGATGATTAAAGCTGACAGTGAACAGAAAACTGTCAGTAAAGCAGTGCAGTTACTGAGGGACACAGAATTTATGCGTTCAGAGCCGGAGCTACCTATATTATTTTAATTGAGTGAGTCTCTTGTCTTTGGCTTTTCTCTACAGCAAACTTAACGTTACATCAAAGTATTTTGTATCAGTGGTTTCAGGAAATCTTTGTCGTTCCCAAACCAGTGTCATGTTGCTGTGTTGAAGTATTGTTTTGAGTGTCTTTTAGTACAATGTTTAATACAATCCTTTTATTCTGATAGTGTTTGCCTCATAAATTGCACAGATCAGTTTTCAGTTAGCGTTAGTGAGGGTTGACTGTTGTTGTTGTCCATTTAATTATATCAAACTAACTTCAGCTGTAAATAAATACGAAGAGAGCTGATTATCTGAGCCTTCATATATTTTTTTCTTTCACATTAATACATCTGTTTGACCACCCTCCCATTAACACCACCATATGCCACTATTTATAAGAATAATATATTGCGTATCACTGTTCTATGTAATTAATATCTAAGTACTGTATTTCTCCTTTCATCAGTGGAGAGACCGTACTGTTCTGGTATTGATTGTGCATCTGAAATATTATCATTTCTCGGCGGCTGGCTCGTGCTGAATGGTGTGAAATTGCCAAAGTGTGTGCACGAGGCTCGTTGCAGATGGGAGCCTTGTCAAATGAGCTTCCCTTAAACGGCTCGGAGGCTCGTGAGCGGCGGCACACGTTCGTATCGATGTGACAGAGAGCTCATTCACAGCAGCCTCTTCTCCCCTGAATGAGAGCCGCAGACCCACAAAGACACACTCCAAAACCCACAGCTCATCAATGAACGGAGCAAAAAGGAGAATGAACCGCCAACTACAGGCAACATGAAGGTGTAGGCAAAACTGAGACGGTGTCTGTAGAATAGCTCATATATCACTTGAAAACAGAAAATGGATTGAATGGAATGAATTCACCTTTTTATTATAATTGTATGAACAATTGATTTGATTGAATTACTTTCCAATATGATCTTATCTTTAAAGATACAAAAAAATAGGGTTTAGATAATAGTATTTTAGCAAATATACACATATATGTTAATATATATTATAAAAATGATTGGATAACATAATAGTGACACACAAATGACTACTTCATTAATGATTTTAAAGCTTTACTTTCTTTAATCAAATTCATTAAATTAAAAACATCGTCTCATATCATGACATTCTCATATGATCAACATTCAAGAATCTGTAAACTGTCTTCATTCATTTTTATTTACATGTTTCTTCATGCTTTCCTGCTTCTTAATTGTGTGTAGTTATTATAAAGTGATTGTAATGAGACTATGAGAAATGAGAGTTGTAATGAGCTGCTATGATTCTGCTGCTATGAGTCTTTAAGGGAATTTTTTTCACTAGTGTTAAACATTAAAGCTTTATTTTGTAAAACAATTCACATACATATGTCAAAACTATACTTTCAGTAGTTTATAACAAAATCAAAACAAGTGCATTTGTCTAAGATTGAATTTAAATATTATGCAAGATAGACATTTAAAGCTCCATAAAACGCACTAGTTACAGGCATTTGTTATATTGTTTTGGCCTTTGATTTATTAGATCGGTACAGTAGACAAAACAGAAAAAAGGTAAAAGAGAGATGAATGACATTGGAAATAGGTCCTGAGCTGGAATCAAACCCCGGTCGTGTGAGTATTTGGTATATGCGCTCTACCAGGTGAGCCCATTCATCATGTTTCTTTTTTCTTGTATGAAGGCATAGAGTATTTATGAACGGAACTGATTTTGTTTCAGACGTATTTCATGTCCCTGCAGGGCTACCATAGCTCTTCACATGCTGCAGAAAGGAGGAGTGTGGAAATGTGGAAATGCAATCCTCAGTGTCACTAGATGTGTATATAGATGTGTGTTCAGTCTTTTTAGTGTTTACTGCAAAAAAAACAGCAACCAAACTGGAAAACCAACACTTTTACCATCAGCTCTAACCTCGTACTATCGTTATATGAACAAAAAATGTACATCCAACCTCGGTCTTAAGTGGTTTTGTGTCGTCTGGCTGAAGGTTGGTTGTTGAACAGGATCTTTATGAGAGAAAACCAGAGAGTGACGAGATAAGATGAGAGCTCTGTTTACTCTAATGCGACATCAGTGGAGCTTAAGGCAGATTGACGAAGGAGTCGACACTCGGTTCAAGCAGATTAACCGCAATGGGCTCATCTTCATTCATCAGTGTGCTTGTCTCACACACATACATCCGCGCACTCACACATCAACGTGGATCTAACAGGAAGACAGGGCTGACTTAGAAATTTCAATTATCACAACAGAAATGGGTGTCATAGGATCAGCGGTTTTGTTAATGCAAGTGATGATGAAATGATTGTGCACCGCAGCAGTTGTTTCAGGTGAATAAATAAAGTATTGCTAACGCTCGGATGTTACAGCAGCTGGATTTGAACAGATTAGTGTTTCAGTGTAATTTGCCGCAGGTTGAACTCTGCAGATAAACATTGCACCTGTTTTAAAAGGCATCTCCAAGTCACGTTGAGAGACAAAAACAGAATAGATTTGCAGCTATGTTTCTTGTTTATCATTGATAAACAAGAAACAGGGGCTCATTGGGAAGAGGAAGAGACATTTATCAATAAAAACACTGTTGTAAAATATTAGGTTTACTAAGGTGACCCAAGGTATTTTGTTCTGTTTATGGATAGAAATATTATTTTATACCAAGTTGGTACTAGTTCCATTAAATTAAGAGACTTGTTTGTTTAAATTGAGTCCCATCCATCTTCATTATTGGAGCAGCAGTCTAAGTAGAGATGCCTAGACCTTTTTTTCTCCCCAGACACTTCCCTCAGTTCTTTTGGTAGATTTCCAATCCTGCTGAGACACATAACCCCTCCATTGTGTCTGAGGTCAGCTCTGGGACGTCCTCACGGTGGGACATACTCTGACCACCTCCTCAAAGTGGCATCTAGGGAGCTTCCAAAAGAGATGCCCAAACCTCACTTGGCTATACTCAGTCTGGAGGAGCTCTGGCTCTACTATCCTTCGGGGGGACTTCATTTTGCTTTGCCCAGACACACAGCCTTTGTGGAGAAAAGACATTTTGGCCAGTTGTGTCTAAGATCTTGTTTTGTCTTGACCCACAGCTCATAACAAGAGGTGAGAGTAGGAACAGAGATTGATGATTGATGCCGATGCTCCTACGATTGGCCGGTCCATGCACTCTTCCTGAGAAACAGAAACCAAAAGTTCTTTACACATTTGAAGATTTAGTGGATGCCATAAATCAAGAAACAACCCCTCTGCTCACCTGCTCGAGACTCATTCATAAAATAATCTGTTAAAGTAGATTAAACTGTTGGCCCATATGAACAGATTATCATATTTCTGGCTCAGCTAAAATTTCTATCATAACTAGGAGTGTCAACATGCACAATATCAGTGTCTGACTGAAGAATGCAAAGTTATTATGGTCTTCAAACCACATCTGATGTCATAGTAAGAAACCAGAAAGAGTTTTTAGTTGTGGTGTGAAAGTTAATCTGTGTCCTTGTATTTCTCTCTATATTTGATTTTGATTTATCAATTATTTAGCATTTCCTTACTATACTGCTGTATTATACAACATTTTATGTCATTTTCATGTAAAATCTACAGATAACCAGTGCATTTTTTAATTGTGACTGTGTCTGTTTCAGAGGGGCGTTTTCGGAGGTGGTCCTGGCCCAGGAGAAGCTGACCGGGCGGATGTTTGCCGTGAAGTGCATCCCCAAAAAGGCCCTGAAAGGAAAAGAGAGCAGCATCGAGAATGAGATCGCCGTTCTGAGGAAGTGAGCGCACTGACACACATCCACATCCACACACAAAACGCAGACACATGAGCCTCCTAATACCTTGTTACCGCGGCAACCGTGCATCTCGTCTCGGCTCCAGCCCGCCACCCTCCGTAAACCCACTCCGCCCCCAGGTCACGATCTGCAGCCCACCTACCACACATTCAGACGAACACATCACGAATACGGCTTCAGTCTGGAGCAGATCAGCAGCGTTTTATCCACAACTAGAGGAAAAGGAGGCTCTGTGTGGATTTATGAACAAGAACAATACATTCACAAACATATAGGATCAATTCATATGTTGTACAGATCTGCTTACATTTGATGGAGTGCACTTTACTTTCAATTTTTTCAGTGCAAATCCTGTATTGATACAGAAAATGGCATTCAGACATATATCACAAGTTAAACCATTTACTAATTATTGTTAATGATGTTTCCGTCCATGTATTTTTTTATTTATTTATATAATTTATTAACACAAATGTCAGCAAAATAACAATAACAGTGCTTTTACAGCCCCACCCTTACCCCCCACACTGCTAGGTTCAAACAATTTAACATAAGTTCAGAAAAAATAACAAAAGTGCAAAACAAGTTTATAATATTTTCCAGGTACCACACAATCATATGTTCACAAAATTTCATATTTTTTTAATCTATCCATGTATTTGTAAAAGGAAATTCAATAGCCAACAGGATAAATATAGTCAAAACAGAAGTACAGGCTTAAAATCTCTGTAGTGCAGTCTAAGAGTTGCACATTTTATCAGAGTTATTACAGATGGCTCTACTCTCAGTGAATGCACCACAGCTCACGGTCTGAATGGTGTTTACTGCTGAACAACAGGCTGTAGATAAATATAAATCACATACAGCAGGAGTGAGAATCCTGACTGTTTTATCATAAATGCTTGTATAAATTGCATGGTGTTTATAGTGGACACGGATCACACAGAAATGCTACATCTCCGAGGCCATATGCCGCCTGTCGATGTTGGTCTGGTGTCGCTCACAGTTTATGTCTCACCCTCTGAGAGAGTCATGCCTTGGTGAGCGCCGGCAGCAGCCTCACTGTAATTCAATGAGTCACTGTTAATGAAGGTAATAATATGAGTTGTCATATTAGATTGAGTAGATTGCTTTACTCTTTTTTTCGCAATAAATAAATACCTACACGCATGCACTTATACATAAGCATTTTGTTTACACAGAAGGTAAAACAGACTAATGCACCTCAGTGTGAAGCAGACACACAGCTGCTGCTTTTGTAATCTCTGTAATAAATTATGTTATTAAATACAGTCATTTAGCTAATTCAACTATTCTGTGTAAATTAGAGAAAAGGGAAATTGCTCCAGTCCATTTAGACAAATAGAAGTCATCATATACAGAATGACAATGTGGCTAAATGGATGTTGGACAATAGTGGTTCTTTCAGAGAGAACAAGGTGAACACACATTGTTTAGAGCTTTGTAGCAAAACATAACAGTTCACTTTAGACTGAACTTTTTATGTTTTTAATGATTTTTTTCCATCTAAAATAATAAAGGCTCTCATTTACCGGTAAAGTGGACCACTGTTCTATAATGCTACCTGTACCACACATTAGGAACATTTACATAAAGTGGTCCAGGTTGGTTCAGATCGGGACAGTTTGGCTGAAGATGCTTGCAGGACTTTTAAATGTGTTCCTAATAGTTAGAATAAAGGAGCAAATGAATCCTGGTGTGTGGTGATGCAAGAGATTGGAGTTAGAATAGAGGATCGTCTCTATTCACAGCTTTCTAAACTTTTAATTCAAAGAGCTGTAGCATTTCCCTGCACTGAAGGGACTCACTATTTGATGTAAAAATTACTGCTTGTGTTTAATTCAATGTAGAAAAGGAATTCAAATTTTAAATTCACAAAGAAGAAGCCATACAATGCCAAACCAGACAGAGCTTTTGCAACTAAATCCCTGCTTTGTTTTGCATGTTTTTTTTGTTTTTTTTTGGAATATGACATGTTATCTATTTATGTTTGCCCTGTGTCTTCTCATTTTCCATTGTTCATCCACAGTTTAACTTAATAGAAAGTGTAGGGTTACCAAGCTTTGCAACATAAATTTACTCTTAGTGACCTGTCCTTTACCAGACAGCTCCAGCAGGAACAATGTTTTTGAGAACCAGTGTTTGGTTATACTCTATGTCTATGTCCCACAGCTCTATGTTCCTACAGCCCTATGTTACTACAGCCCTATGTTCCTACAGCCCTATGTTCCTACAGCCCTATGTTCCTACAGCTCTATGTTCCAACAGCTCTATGTTCCTACAGCCCTATGTTCCTACAGCTCTATGTTCCTACAGCCCTATGTTCCTACAGCCCTATGTTCCTACAGCCCTATGTTCCTACAGCTCTATGTTCCTACAGCTCTATGTTCCAACAGCTCTATGTTCCTACAGCCCTATGTTCCTACAGCTCTATGTTCCTACAGCCCTATGTTCCTACAGCTCTATGTTCCAACAGCTCTATGTTCCTACAGCCCTATGTTCCTACAGCTCTATGTTCCTACAGCCCTATGTTCCTACAGCCCTATGTTCCTACAGCCCTATGTTCCTACAACCCTATGTTCCAACAGCTCTATGTTCCAACAGCTCTATGTTCCTACAGCCCTATGTTCCTACAGCCCTATGTTCCAACAGCTCTATGTTCCTACAGCTCTATGTTCCTACAGCTCTATGTTCCCACAGCCCTATGTTCCTACAGCCCTATGTTCCTACAGCTCTATGTTCCTAAAGCCCTATGTTCCTACAGCCCTATGTTCTCACAGCCCTATGTTCCTACAGCTCTATGTTCCTACAGCCCTATGTTCCTACAGCCCTATGTTCTCACAGCCCTATGTTCCTACAGCCCTATGTTCCCACAGCCCTATGTTCCCACAGCCCTATGTTCTTACAGGCCTATGTTCTTACAGCCCTATGTTCCTACAGCCCTATGTTCCACAGCCCTATGTTCTTACAGCCCTATGTTCCTACAGCCCTATGTTCCTACAGCCCTATGTTCCACAGCCCTATGTTCTTACAGCCCTATGTTCCTACAGCCCTATGTTCCTACAGCCCTATGTTCTTACAGCCCTATGTTCCTACAGCCCTATGTTCCCACAGCCCTATGTTCCTACAGCCCTATGTTCCTACAGCCCTATGTTCCTACAGCCCTATGTTCCTACAGCCCTATGTTCCCACAGCCCTATGTTCCTACAGCCCTATGTTCCTACAGCCCTATGTTCCTACAGCCCTATGTTCCTACAGCTCTATGTTCCTACAGCCCTATGTTCCTACAGCCCTATGTTCCTACAGCCCTATGTTCCCACAGCTCTATGTTCCTACAGCCCTATGTTCCTACAGCCCTATGTTCCTACAGCCCTATGTTCCCACAGCTCTATGTTCCTACAGCCCTATGTTCCCACAGCTCTATGTTCCCACAGCCCTATGTTCCCACAGCCCTATGTTCCTACACCCCTATGTTCCTACAGCCCTATGTTCCTACAGCCTAACCCTACCCTAACCCAGCTCCATTTTGTCTCTTCCATAAAGGCCAATTAATTCAACATTAGTGGATTCGTATTGCATTAGTGGTTGATGAATCCCTAAATTTGTACAGCAGCAACAAATGACTGACAGCGACTATGCTCAAGCAAAAGTCTCAAAAACGTCAAGAGGGATTTCCTAAATACTCCCTGACTCTCCTCTGCCATTAAACCCATAAACTCATCCTCCCTTTTCCACTTGTGTATGAGTCACGTCTCTGTTTCTGCGCTTCATCAAACACTCCTGATCATACTCTTATAATAGGTGTTCGCTGCTCACCTGCTGCTCGTGTGGTGTGTGTGGAATCACAGTACCTGTCTTCACAATAGAGGATGATTAAGCCTCAAATCCACACACTGTGTATAAAAAGGAAGAGATCTTAGGATAAGGTTTACACACATATGAAGCCGTAACCATGGAGAAAAATGAGACGAGGAAAGGCAGGGATGAAAACAGGATTGAAAATAGTTGTCGGATATTTAAGGATTTAATCTTTTAAGTAAAATGAAAGCAAAACAAGCAAGTGTAGGAATTAAAGTTCATTTTCATAACTATTTTTAGGAGCAATACTCAAGTTGGCTGAATCATACAATTTCAGGCTTGCCAAGTAAAGATGAAGAGCCAGCAATTTGTTTTTGGTGAGGCAGCATGACACATCAGACCAGGGACAAAAATACTCTCAGGAAATCAAAATGAAAATGAGAAAGAAGTGAAAGAGATGAGTAAAACAGTCTGATTTATCTCCTTTTTACTTACTTAGTGTATTTAGGCCAGGAGGTTAGATAGCTGATGGAACTTGTACAATAATGTAATGTCGTTACCATTCATGTTTTCGTACCCATTTACACAGTATGTGCAACACTTAATGAGCAGTCAACACAGATAGAAGTTATATTTCCAAAATCTCTGACTTGCAGTTTTATTACTCTAAAACTAAAAACAGGATCCAGGTCTTAGCTTCAGTGTTTTCCTTGGTTTAATTTACTATTTTAAAGAATACTGATTGATTTCTGCTTCTCAGTTAGTGGTCCTTGTATTTTTATAATGTATGAAAGCACTACTTTAACACACAGATTGCAGCATGTTGGCTCTAATAGAAGGTTGTGCTTCAGTCTTTGTCCTGTTAAAGGTGGTTATCAATTAATGGATTTGCTAAATGTTTGCTTTTCAGGATCAAACATGAAAACATTGTGGCGCTGGAGGACATCTACGAGAGTCCGGATCACCTCTATCTGATCATGCAGCTGTGAGTACAACTTTTAACGGCTTTTACTTTAGTTTTACTGCAACCGTCCTTTGCACTCACTTTTTGATTATGAGATGGCTGTAGTTGAGCAGCGTGTAACAGTAAACGTTCGAAAGGTGACAGACACGAGGCAGACGAGATCTTGTTGGACAAAATTCACACCAATAACGAGAGAATAAAACGAAAGGGGCTTATGTTATTGTCATGGAGCCTTTCTTCTTTGTGCATAAGTACTACAAACAAAGAACATGGAGGCTCTGAACCGTAGCTCACGTCTGTTTGCTTCATGATACCCTTCCTTTCTCTCCAACTCTTATTGTCATTGCACAGACAGAAGTACATTGTTAATGCTGCATCTAAAACGATAACACACACATCCATGCCTCCCAATACACACAGACATCATAGACATGTATAAATAAATGATATTTAAAAGCCACAAAAAAGAACTGGATCTAGATCCGCATTTAAAATTGTCTCATACAGATTGATGGACAAATTTGTACTGTAGAGGTCTATTACACACATAAAATGGTGCTGTGGTTGAATTAATATCACTGGATTTATACCAATTTATAATTATGGGTTTTTCAATACCACTTTTTTCTGGAGAAGGTATGAGCCATGTAATTACAGATGCAGTTTACAGAAGGATACACTTCTTGTGCTTTTAACAGAACATTGTTTACAGTTTGTTTCACCTTTATTATCATCTTTTATAGTAATTTTTTTCCAAACATAGATTAAGATAAAAAGGCACAAGAGGCTTTTATCAAGGTTCTGGACGACTCTACATAAACACTTTCATGGTTCCTCAAACATAATATGAGAGAATCCAGTACAAAACAAGAATGTGCTTATTTTTGTCCTACATATTTTTCACAAAAAGTCTTTATAATTCATGAATAATGTTGATTGCTTTAATTGTGCTGCCCACTCACCCATCACCATCACTCCTCTCACTTCACTGACAGCTCTAAACATTTCACATAAAGAAAAGCCCACCCTCCAGTCTCTTTCTCACACATCTAGCCCTCAGATGAACACAGACTGCTTCATGCTTTATGGGCCACTAACCTGCCGCTGGTTACTGCTGGTTACATAAGAGCAGGAGTCGGTCTGGTTTGGCGCACAACCTGGAAACATTTCAGTCCGGTTCAGGTAGAAGTCATGCCTGTAGATTACACATTGGGGCTATATTTACACCTGAAGTCTGTGGATTAGCTGTCTGATGGTTTAGTAGAAACTGATACGACATCTTTTCCAGAAAACCCTCCTCAGATTCTACCATGAAAGACAAAAACCATGGGATGGGTGCCTTGTATCTTGTAACCCAACCATTACCTGTAGATACTGGGCTCAGTGTTTACAGTGAGTTTACAGCAGTGACTCCACTGTGTAATCCATTAATGCCACAGCACGATTGTCCCTGGTCCATGGTTAACTTCATGTGTGTTGTCACTGCTCACGCTGGAGTCCCACATTGAACACTGGCCAATGACATTAGCTCCTTAATGTTCTTTTCCATGACTACAATGGGAATTAAGGTGGACTATTTGTCCCAGTGTTCTGGGAGTGGATCCCTACTTCTGCTGCACATTAAAGCCTTGTTTCCACTGTGGGTACAGTAAGGGTCAGATCAATGAAACAAAGTCACTGAAGTGCCACAAAAGTCGTGTTTCTATTTGAGAAATAAAACGTGTCTTAAGACTTTTTGAAACCTGGATGAACTGTTAATATGTAATATAAATAAGAATAAATCCCGCAGAAAGAGGCTGGAGGTACAGCTGCTGCAGTAAACATTAGACTGTTTCTGGTTTATTCTCATCTTTCTGAACATTCAATTCATAGAGCCAATGAATTCCAATGATTTAGGGACTCAATATTTGAGGCACTGGTTCTGCTTGTGTTAATGTAGTGTAGACGATATATACAAAGTTTAAATTCACGAAGAGAGAGCGTATGACACTGACTACTTAACAACCGAAACAGCTGTTGATAAAAAACACTAACTTTGTTGTCGGGAAAAAAGTATTTGTCATGTTTTCTGTTTGAATATGACATTTATCACAAAAACAAGGCATAATTATTTGAAAAACATTTCTGTTGAACGTATTTACTCTCGCTTCTCTTTTTCGATCGTATGAGGATTGCTTAATCAGGTTTTTAAAAGTGGACCACTAACTCAGAACTCAAAGCCAGGGAATCACAAAGTGGTACAGTGCACTTTTCGGGGACACTTGGGACTCCTTTTGGTAATGGAAACGCACCAGGACTGACCTCACCCACACTGCACTGCTCCAGAGGAAATAAGGCTAATGACTCATCAGAGCATGACTGACAGGTCGGGACATATCCGTCACATGAGCTGCCCTCACCTTTATACAGTCCTACCTAAACACCTTGTGGGTAAAGTATATTAATCTCTGTAGCTGCTCAGCTCTGTGGTTTACAAGGTCGTGGCCTGTGCAGCGTTTTCATTTCTTGTGTCAATACCTCCAGGTTCACACTGTAACACAAGGCTTAAAGCACATTATTACATTACTTAAGCATCATTTAAACACACAGGAGTTGGTGCTGCACAGAAGGGAAGTATAACAGAGGCTGGCTGACTTTCAAACCTTATGTTTAAATTAATATTGAATGGAAAATGAACCATGTAAATATCAGAAGTATCACATCAGAGAATATGGAGACCTTGAGAGTAATTGTTTTTGTTAGAAGCAGCTGTTTGTGAAGCTCTCTATACATTAAATATAGGCCAATGAGACAGATCCTGTGACATGATTAAGTCAGACCTCATCTCATAAAGGCAGTCTGATCTGACATATTGATATTTTAATGGTATTTACCTTCAGCTGCAGACACTTGACATTTTACCTGTCTCTGGGTATATCCATGCTTCCTACAACAACAATCTACTTAAGCCTTGTTTTTTAATACTATTACAAGCTCTTAAACACATCAGTGAAGTCTTGTCTGGGTTTTCAATACTAGGAAGAGTCTGGTGTTTAATGAAATCCTTATACTGGCCAGTCTCCATTACCGGTCTACTTCTGATAAGGTTATACAGTTAACTTTTTGACCTGTCCTAAATAAAGCCTGTCCTGTGTTGTGGCTGGGCGCTGACACCTGTAGCGATCACTCCTGTTGGCAACACAAGAATTAATCCAATAAAGTCAAAGGAGTTTACAGGATTTAAGTGCTATTGGATAGACATCGGATGTATCCACACATCACAGTTTAACCTTAAAACCTTTAATCCCTCAAACTGGGCCACTTTTATTTTAGGGCAAGTGAACAAGGAGTGAAAAGACAGCTCATGAAACAATGAAATATTAAGCTTCACTCTCCTTTATGTGCTCATACAGGGATGATTAATAACTCCTCTGTAAGAATGATCAGCTTTTCTTTTGTGTATGATTTTGCAAAACTCAGCAATTATTACTTTGTACTTTAGTGAGAAAGTTTTTGTTTTTTTTGCTGGAGCCCTTTAGAAAATCACACTAACATTTAGGAAAAGCTGTGAATGCAGTGGCCTTTCGCTCAAGTGCTGCATGAATTCTGAGTTTTATGTTGTTTTTAATTTTTGTTTTATTTTTGTTTCCTCTACAGTTTTATTGCATTGTGTTTGTATTGTACTGTGTTTTGTGTTTCATCGCTTTTAATTATTTTATTTTATTGCTTGTGTACAGCACTTTGGCCGACTGCACAGTTTTAAAGGTGCTTTATTAATAAAGTTGGTATGGTGTGGTATAAATGAACCGGTCAGTGTAAAGTTGCAATAATAGTATTAATGATGGATGGCATATTTTCCAAAGTAAAGCAGCTGTTACTGAATACTCTGCTGTTACTGGTCTCCTCTTGGGACTAGAGATTTGCACTGATCCTGTTTTTGCAACACGTCACTTGGCATCAGCAAACAGTGGGCTTTTCACAATAAAAGCCATTCATAATATGCATCAAAGTTAAAACTATTTTTTTCTCCACAAATCTCACTGAAAACATATAGTATAATCTATAATAATAATGTATACTGTTATTTTTTACTAAATAGATTACTGTCATTTGGGACATGCCGAAAGCTGAAATGGCTATGATGTGATGAAGTCCTATTTTACATTTTGCAGAATCTGAGCTCTGTTCTGATTGAAACTTGTTCAGATGGAAATTGAGAACAAAGGTTGCCACTTTCAGCCTCAAAGAGCAAATGAAACAAGTTCTCAGGTTTGTCTTTTTACCAGATACTAGTTTTTAAGTGTGATAGAGACCACTGGGTGCTTTGTGGATCACCTGAGACAGGAACATGGTGTAAGATCTGGATGTGATTTTCACTTAAAAGCTACCAGTGCTCAAAGCTCAAGCTCAAAGACTCACCTCAGACTCATGTAGAAGGAAATTGATGTAGTTTTTTGCCAGATTTAACAACACTGCTGTGAAAAGAATCAATCCAAGGGCATAAACTAAACTTTTAGCTCCAACTTCAGCATTAGGACTTAACCAGCACCAATTATACACTTTCTCTGTTTTATCAGCAGCCAATACATCTTTATTGACATCAGTGTCGACCAATGAGAGCACTCCTTTTTCCTAAAGCGAGCTGTGATTGGCCAAAGCTTACAGGACTGAAAATTCTCATCTATCTATTATTACCCTTCATAATAAAGCCTAGATGATGTCTTCAGGTCTCGTTTTTTGTCGATAATTCAAATATAGCCATAATTATTTAATCATATAGCCAACAATGAAATACTACAGCTTTTTTTTGTAAACACAATCAACTAAACTTGTCTTTTACTATATACTTCACTAATCAACGTGCTTATTTATGTCTGACATAAATAAATCAGAATTTTGGTTTGGTACATTTTACGAGTGTATAGCACAATCATTACCAGAGTAAGTCTTTATTGATGCCTGAAGTTGTGAATGTGAAGGAGGTTATGTGTGTGGGACTTGTCAGGCCCATAGATCAACTCAGATTTTCAATAAAGAATGACTTTTCAGCATCAAAATCATGTTCTAACCTAACAAGTAAGTGAGAAGGAGAGCAAAGAGAATCAGAAAATAGTTCCCTGCTTCACTTTGACTTTTATTCATGATTTCATGAGACTCATGGGGGTTTGACTTCACTACAGTGACATTATTTGCAAATACAGAGCCTTTTGCTTTGCCTCAGTTCACTAAAATGTTGGCAAAATTTGGCTTTTAATCTCTTCTTCTTCTGAAAAAGCCAGAAAATATCGAATTCAACTTTAATTAACAGAAGCTGGCCATCCATGTGACATCATTTATTTGGACGTCCATTAAACCGGCAGCAGAGAGCACGACAGCGAACCCTTTTATGTGTTTTTGCTTCGGTCTAATTGTTTTAATCTGTGTTTTAGCTCCTACGTGCTCGGACCGACAATGAGGCTAAAGCTTCACAGAGAAACAGAGAACGTTAAAATATAAACGAGGCGCGAGAAGAAAGGGTTGAATCTCGTATTTCATCTGCCCAAAGCGCTGCGGGCTGTTCTCCACTGCACCATCCACACAGCTCCACTCATCTGCTCCAGTATCAGGCGTCTTCGGTCGTTAATCCCAACAGTAAAAGGTCTTTAATCACAGCCCTAAGTGAGTTGAAACAGCGCCACTCGTCCCCATTCGTTAATGTGATGTCGTAATTAGATGCATTCATTCAAATCTCGCTTTGTTTTGTCAAATGAATCTCATTGGGAATAAGGACTGTTTAATATTTTCCGTGATTAAAAAGTGGCAAATCAATGCAGCCTGCCGTTCGTCACAGCTCGTCTTATGTAAGCACTTGCTACTGAGGCTGGGGTTTGACAGCTGTAAATTCATACAAGAGGCATTTGGAGAGGCATTGTTCTGATCAATAACAGGCCAGAGTGCAGTCAGACAGCCTTTATCAGCTGTCAGCTTTAATGTTACCAATTATTCAAAATAAAGATCTGGCTTAATGAGGTCTAATCTGACAGAAGTAATGGCTGAACATAGTTTCAGTAAAAGTCTAAAGTGTTTTGATTCTGCTGAGGTGTGAAACCAAGACTGTCAATGTGTAAATGAAGCTTGTTAGTAATATTTTTGAATTACCAATAGAAAATTAAAGTTAATTGGCTTCTGGTTGAGGGAATTAGATCCAGCATCTCTTTAACTATTCACCGATCACGTTAAGAGTGTGTCTCAGGAAAAACAACCAATACTTTCAAGTCCAATTATAGTGAGGGGTATTACTGCTCTGTCTCTAATTATTTGTCTATATATAAATATTATTTCACTCTTTTGGTTAAGAAGTGAGTTCCTGTTTCAATTAGAGGAGTTCAGGTTTCTCGGGTTCTTGTTCAGGAGCGAGGGAAGGATTGAGCCGTCCATGCACCGGTCTGTTTTGGTGAAGAAGACTCGATCTATGCTCCTGCTCTCGACTGTGAAGAGGCTGAAATGAGTTTCCTTTGCAGAGTGGCTGGGTGTTCGCTTAAAGCTAAAGTAAGGAGCTCTGAGTGGAGCGGCTGAGGCTCGGGCATCTGTTTTGGATTGGTCCTGTTCACCTGAATGGACAGGGTTCAGGTTCGGGACACGCTGGAGGAGCTGTGGCTGGTTTTGGATTGCCTCAGTGTTCCACCAGATGAGCAGGAGGAAGTATCCAGAGAAAGGGAAGTCTGGGTGTCTTTGCTTAGATTGTTGCCCTCATGACTTGGTTTAAGATAAGCAGAAAAAGATGGATGGACTTTTAGGGGAGGTAGAGAGGTCAGTTTTAGGATCACTGCTCAGTCAGATTGGTTTTTGTGTGGGTTATTGGAGTCCCACCGAGATCTGTGTGTTTTCACTCCAGGTGTACCCCACCTCAGCCCTAAACAGCTGAAACCTTAAGGCTAAATGGTGGGTTGAATTATTACTCTTTACTTTTCTGTATTTAGCGTTTATTTTCTGCCCATGTGTTTGACTAAATGTATCTTTATACTTGGACACTAAAATTAGCCCCAGTGCAGTCAGACTCATTCACACACAGTAGATGAGAAATGATTGAGTTATTTTCTGATACGTGTTGTCTTATGCCTGTGTTAATCAGGTTACATTTACACAGATTAGCTGTTCAATACAATTAGGCTAATTATAGCATACACATGAAGCTGTCGGGTGGTGCTAATCTGCTGTAAGTGTTCATGGTTCGAGTTAAAGAGGGCAGATACATGTGTAAACGCTGCTTTTCCCTCTGAAGCTGTCTCCTCGCCGCAGCACAGCTCGACACTGCAGTCACATCTCACTGTGATTAGTCCGTCAGGTCCCCAGACTGTGTTAGATCTTCATCTGAGCCAGAGCCAGCAGCCCGTCTCACACAAACACACTCCGGCGCTGTCAGGACATGATGCACAACCAGCCGCTCTCCGGAGAGTGATGCGCTGGCTGCTGTCGGTGAAGAGATGGAGCAGAGCAGAGATGGATGGAGGCCCGAGAGGCAGCGCTGCGGAAACTGCAGGAAAACGCTGATGCAACACAATCATTCCCACACACTGGATATATTAGATAGACACCACGTAATGTCTGGGATATGGGATGTTATCTGTATTGCCCTCCAAGAGGAAGCCTGCAGAAAAGATGAGCTGAAGTAGACAGTAAAAATACGCCAATATTTTTTTCTCAGATGCAGGTTTTTCTGAAAACTGGATGTTTTTATAAGCAAACCACCATTCCTTACTTATGAGGGTATGTAATGTCTCTGGAGCTGGAAACCAATCAGATGGACAGCAGATGAAAGACTCTTTGTTTCAGATAGGTTTAGAAGAAACTACCCATATGTTATTTGGCTATTATTTACTTTCTCCATCCCATACATACTAAAATGCACATATTTCAGCTCCTTTCACACATCCACTGTCCAGACTTTACCTTGAGAGGCTGAACTGGAGAAAATCTAGTATACCATCTGGGTCTGTGTCAGATGTGAACACTCTCAGGAGATCTCTGATTCGTCACTGTGCAGGTTTTGGCTCTTTTTTCCACCTTCTTTTGTCTATGTTGTAAATGGATGCTGTAATTGCATGCCATAGCTCCTATATCAAATATGAATACAAATCCTGTCGATATTTTTAGATTTTTGTTGTATGAATGAATGCACACGTCAGTAGAAAGTCCTTTTCCAGACATTAGCAGAGGACGAGTGTCGAAAAACTTTAGGTGTAGCCTCATCCAACAACCAACAGGCTGGTTTTTAGGCTCAATCTTTCTAAAGCATAACTTATAACTTAGTATAATCCCAGCATGGGTGGGTTTTTGGTTTGTTTATGTAGCAACTGTTTGACCATTACTAACATAAACAACATGGAGCTGATTGGATAAAACTCCAGTTACTCACAGATGATAAAGCCAATCACCTCTAGTTATTCTTTTTAAGTATCTGCTCTTTGCAAATGTAGCTTGTTTTATTTGGAGGTAAACTTAAACAAACATTTTCAGTTCTGAGTTTTCCTGCCCTGGAAAAGTCAGAAGAGGATTAACGTGACTGCATTGAACTCACCATTTTTACTGTAATGCAAGGCCACTCTACAACGTTCTTGACCACTGTCTCAAAAGCTCTAGAGACCAGTGTCATAAATATAGTGACTGCCTTTTGGACTTGTGTGACCGTACTTATTATCAGTCGTATTCCACTCAAACTCTTAACCAGCAGCTCTTCTCTGTCTTTGTCTGTTTGTCCTTTTCCCGTCGTCCCCCAGACATCGTACTGAGTCACTGATCTCTCTGGAAAGTCACTGAGAGGATTAGCAGTTTATTCTGATCTGGCTTTTTTTCCTCCCACAAACTTCTTTAGAGTTTGACTTCCGCAGACAGGCTCTAATATAATCTGTCACTGCGGAAAGCAACACCACGCACTGCTTTTGCATGGCTTGATCTTTCTCTCTTTTTACCATTTTTTTAAACTTCTATAGTATGTTTGTATTCAAGTTTTTGATTTTTTTATACCAATTGTTTTCCTGTATACAATTTTTTCAGCAGAAGTTAAAACAGATAGCAATTTATATCTCTTTTTTGTAGGCAATTTTCAAAAGGATGCCACTTAAATAAATATAAATATATGATTTTGTGAAGGAGGTTTGTGTCTTCTTATGATTCAGGATACTATTTAATGCTTTTGTTTTCCACTATTGCCTTTACATTTAGCACTAACCCTCTGTGAATCCAGACTTGTTATGAATAAGGGTACATTATGCAAATGTCCAGCAGGGGGAGACACTTGCCTGTGCAGCTCATAATAAACTACTGTATCCTAGTGCAACTTGATGTATTTGAACAGGAGCAAGTCATCTCATGTTGTTTGGAGAGTCCCTAAACATAAAACTAAATATTCAAAGAGTCTGCCTCAGGGAAGAAATGATGCATTCAATATCTCCTTTTCCAGGTATGACTGGTTTAATCTTGTCAAAATGACCCTGGATGCCCTCACAGAGATGTTTTGTTAATCGTTGCTCCTGAGAAATGTAATAATTTGACACATTAGAAGCTTACATGAGTGCATTTGTTGCTGCTAAATCCAGGCTTGTGTTGCAGCAAGAAACACAGCATCAAAAGGAGTCAAAGCTAATGCTATACGTGATGTTATTTTACACTTTTATGCTTTTCTTCCGGGAGATGTGCTTCAGAAACAGCATAAAGACATTATTGTAACAGTGTGTTCTTTGTAAAGTAGTGTCTTTGGGGATTTCTTGACGATTTTCTGGCGAGAAATGCAGGTTCAGATCCCGAACGAGCCCCATTTATCATGGACTTGCTCAAGGTTCGGACAAAGAGGGACACCACACATGGTTGGAGAAAATCAGTGGTGTGAGCAAGTGCACAGAAAATCTGTGGCTGTGAGTTTCTGATGGATTATCCTTTAATGGATTCTGCATATAAATGACTTGTTTAGTGAGTACTGATTGTTCTCTACTCAATAATGAATTGTTGACTACTGTTGAGTTTACGGCATTAGGTATAATTACAGAAAATAAAAAAGGTATCATAGACTAAACTCACAATAAGTTTTCATAATCAAGATAATTGTAACCAAGATGGTCACTGCGTATTCTCTGTAAAAAGACATATCCAGCGCTGAACATACAATCTAGATGACATCTTAAGGTGTTGTTTTTATTGTGTTATTATTATATGGTATTATGTGATTAAACATTTCCTTGTCTCACATTCATACGAAATAAATCAATCAATCATTATTTTCACTTGTGGATTAATACAGTTTATCTCATTTCCAAAACTGTAAGAAACTGTTTGTGATTGTCACTCCTTTGGACTAAGGCTACACAACTTGAACAAACAACTGATATTCACTTAATGTATATTGCACTTTAAATACTTTTCTTTAAACCACTGCTTGAACAACATATATGTGCTGTTGTGTATGAACTGTGTACCTTTTGTTGTGTGATATTTCTGTAGCATGTGGTCCCTTGACTCTCCAAGATAAATTCATCCCGAAAAAGACAACAAAAATCATAAATTGTTACTTGGGGATCAAACTGATGAATTTATCAAAAAGGTGTACAGTCATCATGAAACAAAAGCTTAGGCGCATGACACACTGTGTTTATTTATGAGATGTCCACAGGCACATGTAATACATCATTTACTCTAGGAATCACTGCTGTTTTTGTGCAAGTCTTTCAACTGATTCATGGCTAATGTCACTGTTGGCCCATGTGGGACCTTTTCTCTTCTTTTGTCAGCCTCTAAACAAGAGCCAAAGTTCAGGTGTTAGTACAAGCTGTCCTCCTAAACTGTGGACATTCCTGCTTGGTTTGAGTCCACATTTCAACGAGCTGTTAGAGGCTGCAGGCTGTATGACTCTGTGTGTTTCTGAGTGTATTGGTTTGCACATGGCTCACAGCTGCCACACTCTCGGCTTGAGTCATGTACAGCTCATAAATTACCAGAAACCTCGACCCGCGGCTCTCCATGGGCTGTTAGCGCTTACTGCCAGGTGTGAAAACCTGTCCTACATGTGAGTGGGCTTTGATGTGACTGTTTTTGTCCTTTTGTCCTGCAGCGTGTCCGGAGGCGAGCTGTTCGACCGGATTGTGGAGAAAGGGTTTTACACAGAGAAAGACGCCAGCACGTTGATCCGACAAGTGCTGGACGCTGTACACTACCTGCACAGGATGGGCATCGTCCACAGAGACCTCAAGGTACAACGAGTCACATTAAACGTAAAGAACGTCGAGTTAAAAGTTCAAAAATGGTGCGCTTCCAACCTGTGTTTGAGAATTAACGCACCACACATGGTCTTTACAAAACAGGTCAAAAGCACAATGAAAACACTGCAGGGCAACTCAAATACAGCATATGAAAACACAGTGAATAAGATTTTCAGAAGTCAAGATCAGAAGTCTCTGCACACCTTAATGTCTCATTTATTTGCTTATTCATTGGTCTTATTTTGCAAAGGTCTTGTCATGGTCTCAATCCCTAAAAGTCTTCGTCTCAAACTCATTTTTACTCAATTTATATGCTATATTTGTCTGTTCTTGGGATTGAATGAAAAGGATTGAATCATTTTATATTCAATTAAAAATCTCACTCTAAGTTATTACACCTGGAATAGAAAACTACCGACTTAAGTATTTAGTATTTACTTGGAGCTGACTCTCTTTTCCTCCTGAGCTCAGTCCACTCTTTCCTGTCAACGTGACACACTCTTTTTGCGATTTCCCCAGTGGTTCATTCTCGGCTGACAGCCTGTGATTTACTGCTACAATAAAGTCCGTGGCTCCACACTCGCGGTGCACTGTGGGTCAAAGTGGCGCGTGGCAGCTGTTAGGAGCCAGACGATTGGTCAGAGCAGAGATGACAGGACCACGGGTTTATATCGCTCCTGGAAAAGCCTTTTTATGCCTTTGTGGCGACGAGAGTCAAGGCCATGAGCGTGTGTTTGTGTGTCTCTTGTAAATGGAGCGCTCTGAGGAGCTTTTTCCAAGTTGAAGTTCTTAGTTTAATTTGGTCGTTAAACATTGGGGTGACCTCATTGTGTTTGGGCCTTTACTTACCATTACAATATATCATAAATGTCTAAATGTATGAAATCTATTGCTATTCAACTCATTTTTTGCCCTCAAATGCTCCTATATAAATCTTATTTTATGTGTTTTTATTTTTTGCATTGTTGGCGTACAGCACTTTGGCCAAACTTGTCTTTAAAGTGCACTATAAATAAAACTGGGCTGGAATTTGGTAGTATTTCCAAACTAAAATAGGAGTGAAAGTTTTAAGATTTTGCTTAAATTGAAGTACAATAACTAGGACATAAGACATTATGATTTTCTCTCTCTTTAAAACTATGTCCAGATTCCTGTCACTCAAAACTGTCCCTCCCACGTGAACAAAGGAGTCAAATGGTTTCTATGGCATTATCTTAAACACTTAAAATTCATTGATTTATGAATCTGTCTTTTTATGAATTGTGGCATCCAAAATCAGTAATGGCTGCCACTGACATTCACTGAAGGATGCTTATTGGAAATACTGAGTGTCCACTGGTGGAATTGGTGCCAGAACAGAGGGGACACTCCACATGCAATAAAACAAACACCTAGGATTATTTTACACTTTGCTTCTACAAGAAAATAAGCCCAGGTTTAATTTATTTCTACAAAAAAGCAAGATTATATCATTGCAACTACTTTCTTTGTAACAAGTCAATTAATAAATACTGAGAAACACTAAGCCATCAACCAGCTACAAAAGGCTTTCCTCTGTTTTTCTTCACAGCCAGAAAACCTGCTGTACTTCAACCCTCAAGACGAGTCCAAGATCATGATCAGTGACTTTGGTTTGTCCAAGATGGAGGGCAGCGGTGACGTCATGTCCACGGCCTGTGGGACGCCGGGATACGTGGGTAAGTTTAGCACGTCTTCTCACTATTATAATAAGGCTTAATGTGACATGGAGGCTTCACTAATCAGACGTGTCTTATTTCTCGTATTTCTTGAATAAAAGCACATCACTTACAAATATCCTTTGCTCTTGATGCATTTGCTCTTCCACATGCCAACACATGTTAGTATCAGCCCAATTTAAATGTTAATCAAATTGTTTTTTTTCAGGCTCTAATCCGAGAAAAACACATAAAAATTTAAATGAGTAATGTTCTTTCCATTTGACACAGTTTGTCGCTGCGTGGTCTCTCGATGCGATCTGCCTTATCAGTGTCTCACAGACTGCTCCGGCTCGCTGCAGAACCACAGCGCTGCGTTTGTGTACACACAGGACTGGCATATTGAGTTCATCTGTGAGGTGGATGTGTGTGTTTACTGGGGTTGTAGAGCTCTAGACCGGATTTAAGGCCTGTTTTTAAAGGTCATGGACGCATTTTACTTGGTCTCAGAAAATGAGGATTCTGGGTTTGATATCAGGACTAGACAAGACCACAGCTGGTTTGTTTGTCCACATCATTGTGATCAGATGATTGATTTTTCAAAGACTCACCACAGAGGGCTCACTCTCACTCACAGGTCTCACCAAAATACCTAAAAATCAAGAAAATACTGTGCACTCAGGTTCCATTTATAAAGAACTATATTATTATATTACATGTCAAACTCAAGGCCTGGGACCCAAATGCGTCCCTTTGCAATGTTATATTTGGCCCTCTAAAACATTTACTATGTGATTTTTTTTGGGACTTCATCAGAGACAAAAGGCACTAAACTATTCTAAAGATCTGTAATAGGGAAGAATACCACCACAAAATGACACTAAACAGGGTAAACCTTTTAAAGAGGCCAAAATGAGGCTTAAAATAAGGGCAAAATGGCACAAATTGAAGTGAATTCACAAAATGATGCGTAAAAAATTAGGCAAAAAAAGTAGAAGAACTAATGTTAAAAACTTGACTGCAAGATGCAATGAAAATAAAACATTACATTGAAACACTGTAAAATGTAATAAAAGATACCTGAGTGTTACAATCCTCAGCCCCTGAAAGGATTCTTATTTATTATGGCGGCCCCTCACCACTTTGAGTCTGACACCACTGTTGTATCCTCCTTTTTACACCGTGTTTGCTGGAAAAGGAAAAAAGAAAGGTTTGATTTTATACCTTGGAACTAAAAACCTGTGTCCAAAGGGGAGCTGCTGAAATTTAAAGTGCAAAGAGTGCTTTATATCTTTAGAGATACTCTCTGACATCCGCTGTATCTGTCTGCTCTAGACCCTTTCAACAGTTGATTTAGGAAATGTGTGTTTTTAATAGAAAGACTCCCAAACCATGACACCAAAGAGAAAGAATACGAGGCGGCTCATTTAAAGGGCCTGTCTACATGTACACGGATGTTTAACACACATTTTTCTGGGTCTCTTGGGTCTCTTGTCCACACATAAACAAAGCTTTTATGCCACAACACATTAATTTTGGTAAAACACCTCCCCAAGGTAAGATTTTATGGCTGTTGATGTGTGAACTGGGTATGTGTGTATCCATGGAAACAGCGACAACATCCATGGCAGGCCTGTTTTAACTGGGTTTATATGTTTGTTACTAGGATTAATGACATGCTCACCTGATTGTCTGTCTGCACGAATGAATCTCATTTTACTTTCTGACTCTTCATTGCTGATGCTTACAGATAAATATGACAGAGACAAAACCAAACCAACTCACTGCCCAGGCTCCAAATGTTCTTTCATGGTTTCTGGCAGTGTTTACCACCATCTTGGGATGTGCAAAATTTGTTTTGAGCCTTTGTAGTGTTGCCATATGGACAGAGATATTTAGCCAAAAGCCCTTGAGATACTTTTCTAAATAGACAGAAGGTATATTGGTTTAAAAAATATGTTTTTGTTGAGCCAAAGCTTTATCTTAACAAGATAAACAAAACATTCAAGATCACAGCTGGATTAAACACAAAAATGCTTCAATCTCACATTTATTTTCCCTAAAAGTATTGGTTTGGCTTGGTCTCAATACACTCTGGTCCTAAGGTGCATTCATGTGTTTAAGTTAGTTAAGAGTTAATAGTAAAAGTACCAAACATGTTCAAACTACTAAATACTGGCTGTAAATAAATAACTACGGTATATAGTCTATATGAGCCTAAATGAACAAAAACAATAGTTATGATCATATTATCAAGTCATTAATGTTCAGTACTGTTAGTATGACATTTTTTAATGACTTATATTACTAAAATATCTTTAGTTTGCTTTCCTCCGTCATGGTGATGATTAAAATAATGTCAAGACAAAACCTGAGTTTCTAAGCTAGTCTTGACTACAGGGTTACACAATATCAATAATTTATTATCACAATAATATCAACAATTACAATATCTGTATCACAAAGAAGTTCTTCAAAATGCAATAAAAAGAATTCACTCTTTGCATTTCCAAATAATGGACTTATCAGATAAATCAAACTGATGTGACCACAACGTGAGGATTGGAAGTTGATCAAAAGTCTTGCGTAATTATTTATTGTTAATTTACACTCTGTCATTCTAATACTGTCCTGTGGTGTTATTAGTCGCAGATGTTCAAATACGACACTAACAGTGCAGTCTTTTCTGACAAACTACATAAACAAATCAGCTGTAAACACAAGTAAATGGATGGCAGCTCCCTTTTCTAATACAGAACTATTTACTATTTTTGCAATTTAATTGTTCTATTGAGTCACAGAATACATTGCCTAATGCATGATTTAAAAAGACCCACAGCAGCCAGGCTTTTACCTAAAATGGTCAGATATTTCTCTGTGGACCTCCCAGACCTGAGCTGGTTCACCTCCTGCAGAGATGTTTGTAACCTCAGGCCATTTCCACTTCAGTAGATCAGAGTCTAAATATAACTGTGGCAGAAATAACTCAGAAATGCACCAAATCAAAGACAGATTTAAGTGATTTGGAGAATCATTAGCCCTTTCTGTGTGGTTTTTGCTTTGTTCCACTTATAAATACTTTTGCACTGATACAAGCAATACTGTTTTTATTTATTGCTTTATTATGGTGGCCTTTTAGTTATACTTCATGGTCTGTCCCAACTGTTTTGCTCTGGTCCATCGCAGGTAAATTTAAGCGCTAACACTAAAGTCCGTTCTTGCATGTACTATCCTGCAGACGTTACGTGGAGAGGTTGCATTTATGAACACAATCCAGTCAGTTTTATGACCTGGATGAGCTACTGTTGTACAACAAGTGCATCTGTTTGTTGACATGCTGATATTTATATTGTGCTTCAAGCCTTGTTTACACTGGGTCGGGACGGCTTGGTACAGGTACAGTAACCCATGAAGAGGCATGTATTTCCACTCTGCTGGGTCCAGAAGAGTGGCATCAGAAACAATCATTGAAGTGCCACAAAAGTTGTGTCTCCATTTGAGATGAAAAAAAAAACATATTTGAAGCAGACTTTTAGAAACTTTGATGAATTTTCAATATTTTATATAAATCAGAGTAAATCCTGGAGGTTGCAGTAAATATTAGACTGTTTTTAGTTTGTTTCTAGCTTTATGAACATTAAATTCATTGAGCTGTGCCAATGTCCTATAATTTAGGGACTCGGCATTTAAGGCACAGGTTCTGCTTGTGTTTAATGATACATAGACGATAAATACAAAGTTTAAATTTATGAAGTGAGAGCCATACGACGCTGACTCTGTTCAAAATCAGAAATTCAAATCTATCTTTCAATCAGAGGACTGCAGTGTTTCCAAAGTGAACCACAAAGCCAGACCCCTAAATAAAGTATATTACGCTAAGTCTCATACTCTCTGTGGGTGTTTTGTATTTTACTACCTCTATAAGGGTATGTTTATTCATAACCCATGCATTTTAGATATTAGCCCATTAACCAGTATTACTGCCTTTATCTTCATCTTTTAAAGAACCTAACCTCTCTACACCCTGCAATAGAACGTCCTAATTAACAAAACAAGTTGAATGAACAGATGAATCTTTGTGGCACCATACTATTATTAAGTCTAAGATCCTTACAGTAACTCACATTATAACCCACAAACACACGATGACTTATGTGTGTGAAATGTCTTGACGGTAAATCCAGACAAACATTGGCCAAACGACAACATAGTTATAGTGAGTCAGGGCAGACCTATAAACAAACTCCAGGACGATGATTCAGCAGCACACATTAATGCTCTGCTCCAGATCAGAGCTGTTGGTTCATATTTGGCTGTGGTTTGTGCCAAATCTATTTGTGCCTGGTCTTGTGTGTGGACTGTATGTGTGATGGAGGCAGAGGCAGAGCAGCAGTGACCTCTCTGTCATCAGTAATTTGCTGTGTCCAGTCTCAATAATGAGCTGCAAAGGGAGGTCAGGTCGGGCCGTCCTCTTCCACAAACGGAAACAGCATTTGCTCAGAGACATCGGAACAATGCTGGATGATATGGCAACAAATCACCGTCAGAACATAAATCTTTCATTATTCAATTTGGTAATGTTTCCAGTTACAGCTTTATTTTCTTTCGCTCATGCATCTCATACTGATTTGCTCCTGGTCTGTGTTAGGTACGTGTTGGCTTAGTTAAAAGGTACATTTACATTGGATTGGTTTGCCCCAGGTTTCAGTGCAGTGAGAGAAATTCCCATCTGCATCAAATTGTACATCATTAACAAAACAAACATGTGAACAGTATTTAAATCTGCAAGAATGTGGTGTTTTTTCTGTTTTACAGCTCATAAAAACTACATTTTCACATAAAAAGTCCACAGCAGCTTTAACTAGGGCTCATGCTGAGTAAAAAGTCAGGGAAATACTTTAAGGCTACTGCTAAATGGAGCATCAAGACCCTGTTTAACATTAATGGAGGGACTGTCTGTGTTGCAGCTCCTGAGGTCCTGGCACAGAAGCCCTACAGTAAAGCTGTGGACTGCTGGTCCATCGGAGTCATCGCCTACATTCTGTAAGTACCACTGCAACACACCAGCGTAATTACATGAGATTTATACAAATACACATGTATGCACAAAACAGGGAATAAAGCTGTGTACATACATAGGCTGTGTAGATAAAGATCATGTGCATGAGGAATTAAGGGATTTATTTATTGAGGATTGTATGAGTTTTTTGGGGGTTTTTTTGAGTAAATTAATTGCAATAAATGTGTTTTATGTTTTGAGCATTCAATAGTGGATCTAAGCTGGCGATGTGTAAATAATGCAAGATTCTATAGAAAATGTATTCTGCACAACACACAGAGTCAGACCTAAACAAATGAATGTGGTGTAATTAATAAATTAACACTATTTGCTAGTTTATTGTGTATATATCTTATGCCTTTGTGTTCCTACAAAATGAAGCAGTCATGCAATAATGTTATTCATGCACCAATCAGCAGTGAGGCCAGTGACAAGACATGTAAATACGTGTTACAGTCATTCAATCAGCAACACTCCAGCTCTTCAGAGACTGACTCGCCTCCTGTGGCATGTGCGACAAACTCATGACAGAAATATCAATAGAAATAGCAGCATATGTTCAAATCCAGTGTTTATTGACTCACTTTTTGACCGTATAATTGTTGGCTGCTTTGGGCTGTCACCAAAACCAAATAGAGCTTTGTACCATGACCATGTGTGGACTTTGAGGTGAAGTGTGTTTTTCTTCAGCTGCGTCATCCCACGTCTCACTCGCCCTTAAACTTCTGTCTGTGCACGTTAAAACAATAAACAATGATTTATTCAGCCTCTGCTACAGCACGTCTAAAGAAATATGTCATTCTACAAAGGCTAATTTATGGTTGACTGTGTAAACGGTATAACAATATGACAATGCCTCACTCCATCCAACAGGGTAAACGATGAAGAAAAACATGAAAATAAAAGAAAACAGAGCAAGCCCATTAGAGAATAAAGATAAAGTTTGAGTAAGCTCATATATCTAATCCAAAACCTATTCAAAACAGAGAGCTACAAACACAAACTAAGGTTATATGATGGCTCTATAGTATTTTTATATTCTATCGAAAGGTTTTAGTATGTATAAATTGAAATGATCAAAATAAAAAGTTATAAAAACACAAGATAAAAGGCTATTAAAAACAACTGTATGCCAACAATGCCACCAAAAGTATGAGATAGATGCCAAACCATTGAAAATCATTTTAAAGATGTTGGCTAATGTTCAATGTAGATGCTTGATTCAGAATTAGCTCTAACTAAAATAGATTCAGTTTTCTACACATAACAATAGCAAACTTTAGATAAAACTTTATCTTTGGCTTGTTTTTTATGTATGACAAAAATGACACTGCAAATATTAAATGTGTATCTAAACATTTGGTTACCCTTCCTGATGTATTAATCTTAATATATCTCCTATGAGACTTATAACGTCATGTGGCAAACACATTAGTGACAGCTGTGATTTTAACGGTCCCATTAACAGCTTCAACCAGAGCACTGTAAAGAGTTTAAGACGTGTGTGTGTTCATATGTAACTCTCTTCTTTATTCTGTGTATGACCTCCACCTGACAGAGACATTATAACCAGGTGCAGAGGGCAGAGGTCAGAGGTCAGGGGTCTGCAGCAGGTTAATGGGATGCACACTGTGAAAGGTGACCTGTTTTTGCTCCCAGTTAGATGTGGACTAAATGAGATTCTGTGTATACTTACATAAAAAGGTTACTTAATGCGTTTTCAAAAAGGGGTGTAGTACAGTTGTAAAGTATTGTGAGTTGTATTGTTTCTGGACCTCTTTGGCAAATTATGTAAACAGCTAGCTTAGAAATAACTTCAAACTGATACAAAAAAAAAGGTAAAAATTTGTTTAGTTGTAGACTTTCACTCACAACATCACAATTATAACTGTATAACTAACACAAGAGGGACTGTCAGGGTGTGGACTGTTAAAAATACACACATATTAGGTTGTTTTTTTTTAGATATTTCTAGAAAGTTGGGTGCAACATGCGGCCTCCGGGCCAAAACCGGTCCACGAGAGGGTACAATCCGGCCTGTGGGATGATTTTGGAAAGTGTGAAAATTACACAGAAAACATTAACAATAATTTTTTTAATAAAAGTAACAGCTCTTCCATATTTGTCCACTGGGGGTCACACTGTTTTAGTCAGAGCAGTGGACCTAACACCCTCATTAGCCTAAATGACTTTGTCAAAAAAGAGAAGAGTGGACACAGAGGGTAGAGTTTTACCAGAAAAAATGACCACTTTCTATTTATTAATGAGGAGAATGGGAAATTGAGAGGCTGAGTTCATTCTTTTTTCGGTTGCTATCGATGAGAGCTCTTATTATAATGTAACTGTACTTCTTGCACTAAAACAAATGGGAAAAGTTGGACTTGTTGCTATTTATAGGTTATTATGCTATTATTTTACTGTTCCAGCCCACTTCAGAACAAATTGGGCTGTTTTTGGCCCCTAAACTAGAACGAGTTTGTCATCCTTGTTATAAAACATCACAGAAACAAAACTGTCCATTCATACTTTACCATCTGGGTGGCCCAAAATGTTAATTGAATTTAAAATGAAAAACTTGAATAAAGAGCTACGTTTTTCATCCTCGAATCTGCTCAGATGTGTTATCTAAACCTCAGTGCCCCACTTAGTCACAGCTCATCCATCTCTTTGTGCAGTAAATTACATTAGAGCAGGCCCATCTCTGGCACTTCCCATTTGCCGAACCAGATATAAGACATACGAAAAGGTGGTTTTAGCTATTTGATTCTTTTGATCTGTTGATGCTCGACAAACCAGTTATTTTGATGCCATTGCCAGCTTATCAGACAAAAGGAGGACGCCGTGTTTTGTGGAGAGAAAAATGTTGGCTCCCTGTGGGCAATTAGCACAATTAGTGTCGGGATTCAGACCTTGTTAGCTTTTAGCCGCAGCTCAGGTGGAAGGATCCCGTTAGTTAATCAGCCGTAATAATCACCCGGTGTCCTCGGTGCGATCAGATGGATGGATACTGAGTGATGGGAGAGAGCTGCCAAAGCCTGAAACCTGAGGGAAGCATCTCCTCACACCGGGACGACCCATCTTTAGCTCAAATGATATCCCTCTGTGCGTTTGTATTTGGAGTGAATGGTTATTTGTGTGACAGGTGAGTCAAAGAAGAAACAGGAAAACAAAATGAGAAGCACAACAAGACCTTGCTTCCTTTCTTTGCTGTGTATCGATGGAGAACGGCATTTTAATGAGTTATTATGAAAATCCAGGATTCATTAATGAGGCTCAGATGATGTTTTTGCTCGAGCAGTGTTGAACGGTTCACTTAGCTCGTTACAGAGACCGGAGCTCACCTTCATCTGCAGGAATCACATGTTAAACCTATTAAGGAGATACTGGTAACTGAGAGTGTGAGGAATGGAGCTGCTCCTGTGGAAGAAAGAGCGTGGACACTAATAAAAATACAAGCATGAGATCCATATTCAAGAATAATGCAACGTATAAAAGTGGTCATTCATCATCATCACCTCACTTATCGTCTTAAATCTACTTTATCACATCTTGGTCTTGGATTCAAACTTTTTTGTAAATTGGTTGTTTTTGATTTTGACATTGAGGTCTTGGAATTTTAAATTTAAATTTGGAAAATGTTAAAAGCCTAACTCTGTTGTTTACAAAGGTTGAGGGTTGGGTTGTTGTTTATGGTTGTTGTCTTTGATTTGTTCTCCCAAAGACCATAATCCTGCTTTAAACTAAGGACACTGTCTTATTTCAAGTTTGTGTTAGAGAGATGGGAAAATGTGTCATTCTGTTGTAGAAGAACCTAAGGGTACGTGTCAGACTAATGTTTTCCATGTAGATGTGAAAACAATTTATCAAAATAAGAACTTGCTGTTACCCCACATTATGGCCATAATTTTACATGCTCTAAGGGGCTTTTCTGATATACTGTATGTTCCCTTCACAACCATTTCCCCTCAGTACAAATCCTGTCTGTATCTTAGTGTAGGTAAAGGAGATAATACTTTACTGTCATTCAATTGATAAGAGAGCTGAGTTTATATCCCTCAGTGGGAGGGATTTAACCTGAGGCTACTGTCATTGGACAAAAGTTCATGAGAGCGTAGTGCAGGGTTGTTAAGAGTTGAGTGTGCAGTGTTAGTGCTGATGGGGTAGTTGTTATTCTCCTGTGGGGCTATTAGCATAACTGCTCCCTTCAGGTGTTAATTGCTGAAACCTTTTTCTTACTTTAATAGATACACAACAACACACTTTAATTTTTTATCAGGCACAATGTATGCAAAAATGAGGAAGATCAAAATAAAATGTCCATAACAAACGTGGTCCATAAATAAGTCAGATTTGGATGTGTCTCTTGATACTAGTCTGGTCACATGCTTGTTTCTGTCACTTGCTGCATCTTTATCCAACTCAGCATCTGTTGATACTGCTGCCTGGAAACCATACTCACATCTACAGAGACCAGATAATTCTTGGTATAAAATATTTTTTTATAAACATGATTGATTGATTGATCACTGACCAGGTTTTTGGTTGGTATTGTATTTTTTGTTACACCTGTATTCACAGTAAGACCTCATTTTATAGTGTATATGCAACTAGCAGTGTCACGTCATTAAAGTTAAGATATAAATTACTAGTATGTATTTCTCATTTTCTCACATTCGTTCCTTTAAAAGTAAGCCTTGAACCTCTTCTGTGCAGGTTGTGTGGTTACCCTCCGTTCTACGACGAAAACGACTCCAAACTCTTTGAGCAGATCCTGAAGGCGGACTACGAGTTTGATGCTCCGTACTGGGACGACATCTCAGACTCAGGTGAGCCCTTCATCACATTCACACTTTATTGTCCTCACTTTAACCGTCTGCCAGCTTTAGTCCATGTGTGACACCTGGAGCTCAGACCTCTGCTCCTGCACAGCCGCTGACGTCATGAGGCTGCTGTTTGTGCACAGTCTGGCAGTGCCCCATCTGTGTTTGGGTTAAAATGCGTTTTACAGATTTTACAGCTGCTTTACTGGAAGCTCAAGGCACACTCACACTCCCATCTACTTTAATAATACTTTAGGGTTACACTCAGATCCTTAAACTATAGATTTAACTATTTAATCAGAACCTAATGATAAGCAGCACAGTCTTATTCTCTTAAGCCAAAGAACAACACTTAAATAAGACCACGCGTGTAGTTGGCCTGAATCTGATCGTAGACTGTGTGTTCAGCTTTGTTTGACTCTGATGTTGTTGTGTTTCTTTCACAGCCAAGGATTTTATCGGTCGACTCATGGAGAAAGACCCAGCGAAGCGTTTCACCTGTGAACAGGCGCTCAGACATCCCTGGTGAGACACACACAGTCTGTGAAGAAGAAGTCTAATCAACAGATACCGACACACAGCAGAGTGTTACATCTAACTGTGTGTGTTTTTGAAGGATCGCTGGAGACACGGCTCTGTGCAAAAACATCCACGAGTCAGTGAGTCGGCAGATGAGGAAGAACTTTGCCAAGAGCAAGTGGAGGGTACGTCTGTGTTTTAGTGAACTGTTCAAACACTGACACTGAGTATTTACTCCAGTCAACCTCTTCATTTCAATACAGTTTTACAATTTTATTTGTACAGCCCAGTATCACAACAACAACTGCCTCAAAGGGCTTCACAAAAATGAAAGACAGTAAATATGCAAACAGGCAGAACAAGACAACATCCCCTGTCCTTAGATCCTCCATCAGCACAAGAAAAACTCAAAAAACCCAGTCGGGGAAAAAGACAAACCTTAGGAAGAACCACAGATCCACTCCCAGGACGGACAGGCCACGCAATAGCTCAGTGTGTCATAGCTCCCCAGCGTCTGGGCCTAGAACAGCTTCTCTCATTTACTGTATATGTCCTGACCATAAGTCCTTGTCTCATCTACTGTATATGTCCTGACCATAAGTCCTTGTCTCATCTACTGTATATGTCCTGACCATAAGTCCTTGTCTCATCTACTGTATATGTCCTGGCCATAAACCCAGTCAAAAAGGAAAGTCTTAAGTATGGAATCATTTGTCCATAGATTTTAATCTAGTTTTGTCAGTTGAGTTTAGTTCCATCAACTGGAATAGAACCAGATTTTCTTTGACCAAACGCTGCAAATGCCAAGCTCACTCCAGCAGGTACCAGACATTTTTAGAGAAAGGTGTTGGTTTGTGTGACCAGAGGATAAAGCTTTGTCTATAGTGAATAACCACCAGTGATGTGCGGACCAGGGTTTAGAGACCCCTGCACTATACAGTGCTGCTCTATGTAATGATTAAGGGGCTGGAAACAAGGGCAAATGTACCCTCATCTATTTAGTGTGCCTCTCAAAAAATGCACCTTTTTTATTTTAATTTTTTTCTTAATATTATGAAGAAGATGAAAAAAACCAACAGAACTGAAAAGATGGATTGAGAAGATGGCTCAGACAGTACTTAAAGCTCGGTCCATCATATGGCCTTGTGTTTCAACCTTCATCGTTCCTTTTTCATCAAACGCTCCTTCATATATCTCATATATCACACTGCTCCCCACACAGTCTGCCTCTCATCTCCGCTCGTCCTCAGGTGTGTAACATGTGATCCTCAGGTGTTTGTGATAAAGTGCAAAGACTTTATGGGGAATTTTAATCGTATGAGATCACTGAACCCAGATTCTAGTCGTGAGATAAAAGATGAGCATTTAAATATTGATGTGATCTATAAAGGCCAGTGTCAGTGCTCAGATTGTAATAGAAAGATGAACCTGATGCGTGATCTGTTGAACGCCAACATGAGGTCAGCACATGATCAGTCAGACGTTTGGAGGAGGTTTAGTGTCTGCTGAAATCAGACGTCAGGCAGATGTTAAGGCATTCACCAAAAGCATTCATCAAACTATTGTCCTTTAATGCATCTGTACTGGCTTTAGACACAGACAGAGGTGTTAGGTTCAATGTCTGTTATGTCTAAGTCTTGGCTTGTGAATGTGTTATCACAGAAACAAGTAACTAAGGGCACTTCAGAGGCTCATAGGGTTGAGGTTATTGTCATTGCCCTGTGTCCCTGTCTCCCTGTCTCCCTGTCACGATTAATAACTGCTAAAAGGACAAACATCAGGATTAAAAGATTCATTTTTTACCTGTTTTTGTAGATACTGTATAATGAGGACAATGCACAATCCATATTTTGCACTTTTTTAATTTGCTCACATTCACTCAGTTTTTGTTTCCAATTTTTACCTAATTTCATGTAAACTACAGTGCTGTGCAATTAAAATCCACCATTTAGAGTTTGGACTCCGAAAGATGTAACCACAGTTTTTCCAACAAAGCAATCATCCTGTATCATTTTGGACAGTTTCACCAACACCACTGGCAGAAATAAAGCCCCAACATTTTCTTGTCCTTTTAGTCTGATTTTTGGCATCGACCTCTGTTGATTTATCAGATGTCTTTCTTCTTTTCTGAGCTGTTCCCTTAAAACCATATATACAGCATTGTTTCTGATCTCCACCTGAAAAAGAAAAGATCAATAAGAGGCGCTGTCTATTTATAGGTCATGCACATTATTTTCTGGTTCAAATAAAGTCATTTAGGGGTATTTTATGGACCATAATATTATAAGAGCTAAAAGAATCAATCTAGTGATGGCTTCTGTACAATACTGTAAATATCTATAGAGCACCAATTTCTATTGATCTTTTAGTCGAGTCATCTCTAGGCTGTTAATAAGAAAACCCAAGAAATCTTTATCTGTGCCTCTCTTCTGTCCATCTGAGAAAAGCCAAGCATATTTTTTTCTTTTGTAATCTTTGTCCATGAAATTCAGATGTCAAAATGAGGGCTGGGTGTTTTCTTTATCTTATTTCTTGTCCCATTTTCCTTTCTGCAGCAAGCCTTTAATGCCACAGCGGTGGTGAGGCACATGAGGCGGCTGCAGCTCGGCAGCAGCATGGGCAGCAGCATGGACACCTCCAATCCTCCGAACAGACCGAGTCAGGCCCAGAAACCAGCCCAGAGCCAGAGCCAGGTGGTCCAGAGCCAAAACCCAGTCCAGAGCGCTATAACCACCACAGCTGCTGCGGCGAGTAAAGCCTCTTCCACAGAAAACAGCATCTCAGCTCCACGTAAGGAATGTGAGTATGACTCTGTGCAGGATGAAGGACTATATAAAACACTTACTTCAATTCAATTTTGTTTATTTAGCACAGTATCCTCTTCTTTAGTGAGTGTAAGTTTCTTTCGTTTGTTATCTGTGATTGGTTGAGAGCTACACACTCAAAATTATCCCCTCCAAAGAAAGGATGAAAATTAAAAAAAAAAAAAAAAGGAGAGAAGGCATTTGGTTTTCAGATACATTCACCTCCTTGTACATAATAATAGGGCCTTTCATTGTTTGAGGATTAATGTGAGTGTTCATAAAAATAGCACATAAACTGCAAACATAGCAAACAACACATGAGAATATACTGTAATGTGATATTTGACACTGGGCTATTTACTTAAAAGTATGCATTTTGAATTAAAACCCATAGACATCAAGTGAATTATGAACTAATGTATGTGCGTTCTAAACCAAGTTATGGACTTAATTAAAAAACTTATATCAGTTTATATACATATCCAAATTAACTAACCCAGTTTGGGAGCCTGACGTTGCCTGACAGAATAAATGAAACTGATTAACTTTACTGGACATAACCTTTATTGTAATTGCTGTTTAACCAAAAGCACATATGTAAAAAATATATTTGAATAATGTGAAAAATCTCCATCTTTTGCTCTTGTCATATTTACAACACCCCTCAGGTCATGTCCCATCTGATTTAAAACCTATGCCCTTCAGTATCCATCCCAATGGTCGCTTGGTTTGTAAAGTAAAGTTTTAATAATGAAGTGTTACCTCTTGTCTTTATCCTCTCTCAGGTGTAACCACGCCGGCGACCCCCTGCAGCCTGGCGTCCACAGCCTCGTCTCCCGCCGCCGGGACAGAGCTGACCAGGCCACACCCCTCAGCGGGCCCTGCCCCGGTTCTCACTGAGACCAAGTGACGCCAGGTCCCGCGGGGAACCAGCTGGGAGGCCACAGCGCTGTGAGCCCACACACGGACTGAGGAGGCAGAGAGAGGAAGAGGAGCGCCTGTTCTTCCTCACTGTCACTCCTCCTGGAAGCGCCTCCAGCCGGTTCCCCGCCCTGCTCCTGGGAGAGCAGAGGACTGTGCCCCGACCCACAGACTCAAGCCATTCAGCGCTAAAGCCAAGGTTTCTGCAGCGGTACAGAACAGTTTGGAGTACATTTATTTAGTGTTTACATTGTCCAAAAGTTGTGCATGGATGAAACATGGACATTCGAAAGTATTGAAAATTACATTTGTGGTAAATTTTTCACATTGACAGAAAGAGAGAAACTAATCCCCCATCCTCAAGACACGATGCATTCAAGGGCCGTCTTGTTCCTTTCTTAAGATATACATTATTAAAAACATCCTCTAGTGTCGCCATGTTTGTTGTTGTTGTTTTAGTTTGTGTTATTCTTATGATTTTAACTTATTTATTGAAATCTTTGACTCTGTCTATCGCCCCCTACAGGTTGCTTAACGTAACACTGAAGTTAACGTATAAATAACACTTTAGACAGATCTAGTTGCGTATGTTTAAGCATAAATGAGCCTTTACCGTTAAACAGCGCCAGTGTTTTTATGAGAATTATACCAAGACTAATCGTTCAAACTCTTATCAAAGTCTGCCACATATAAAGAGCAACCCTTTGGATTTGACTTTAGGAAAATTGGGAGAGAATTGGAATCAATGTTCTTTTACTGTTTACATTTACTCTCGTATGGACACAGCATGTTCCCATCCCGACACAGGAGAGTTTATTTGCTTCTGAGCTGTGAATGTGAAAGACCACATTAAGGAATTCAAATACCGGATCCAAACTGTGCTGTACCGCTCGACAGAACCTCGGCCATTCCTCCGTGGCAGGACCGTCCAGCCTGCAGCAGCATGTCCTCTGGAGCCAGCCGGGACTGTCCGGAACTGGCCACTCTCTCTCTCTGATGATAAATGACTGCGGGCTGCTCCGAGGTGCAGCTCTAATCGGTGGCTCCTGATTGGGCTAGTGGTACCATATTATTCAATGTCAAACCGCATCGACTTCCCTCTTGAATCTGGTCTTTCCTGCTCCACTTTATTCAGCTTTTTTTAATCTTAGGTTGAACTGGATTGTTTGTTTTTTTATGAATATGATTTTAAAGGAGGTGTGTGTAATTAGATAGTGGCATAATTTGACTGCTGCTTTAGTGCAAGTATTGTCGCAAAATAATGTTGCAGTCTAAAGTGTCACTCACAGCACCTTTGGCTCTTTTGTTTGTCCAATATGGGCTTGTTATGTTTGTCATTTGTGCTTCAAGAAGTGCTTTAACACACGACTGTTCAGATGTTGAAACGTGAGTGAGGCCACATTTATATGAGTCCGACAGACGGCAGACTGGATGTGATTTTAAAACTAAAAATATGGCAGCGATAATAATGTGTTTCCAATTTAAAATATACACATGTTCTTTAGCGTCAAGAGAAAAATAGTTTTAGTGAGTACAAATTTCTCATATGACAAAGGTGGAGCTAATGAGAGAGACTTAGGGCAATCCTATTACTTTTAGCTTTTTTTTTATCTGATGCAATTGAATCTACAATGGTCATGATACAGCTAAGATCTCGCAAAATGCCATGCAGTATTCTTTAGGTTTTATGACTTTTGGTTTCACGCTACAGTTTTTAAAAGCGGACTCTCAGACTTTCCCTGATGCTGTGATTACTGTCGTCATGACGAACTGGAAAAATACAATAATCAGACTGGACTAGAGCCTATAGAGACATTATATTATTAATATAGAATTAATACAAACAGCTGGACCTTCAAAAGCGCTGATTTGATGGTTTTAAATTACTATAACGCTGATTAGGAAACGGTCGGCTTCACAGGAGGCATCTGTCGTAGTGTAGCAGGAAAAATAGAGCCATACAAAACATAAAACAATGTAGTGTAATAATCCACACTTTCACAAACGAACCACACATTTGTTCACTTTGGTCCAGACTGAGACTATGTTAAAGTGCAGACTGGAGTAGTTCATATACTTCAATTTATTTTATTGGTTTGATGCACTTTTGCTGTAAAAAAATGTGACTTTATCAACATCACATGACAAGTTTAAATGCTATTTTTCCTCTCTTCTGTTTGCCGTCTGCCTGACTCCATGTGAATGTGGCATTAGTGCTTTATATATTTTGCACAGAGAGGGTCAGACATGTTCTCGGACACAGATCAGCTGCCGTCCTCCAACATTTATCAGACAAAGATCAGAGATTGTAAAAAAATAGTGGCTGTAAAAGCATTCTCACTCACAGCAGTTTATTTAAGGACATAAAGGTGAACTTACATGTATTTACTTTTACTGAGTCAATAGCTCGACGTAGTGGCTCAGTGTGGCTCCTCACAGAAGTACGTCTTAGATATTTAACGGCAGATTAAAGGAGTCATAATGAACCGTGGAGAAGCTGTCTCCCGCCTCTGTACTTTAATCCTACCCCTCGATCGAAGCCATGTTTTTCACTTTTTTCGCACTCTCTCTTAAGCTGCACCCAGTTCAGAAGTGCTCAGGGAAAACTGCAGCTCCACTGTGTGCTGGTAAATACTGGCTCTGAGTTAGTTTAGTTACGTTGTCAGTATTACCACATGGGCTTCACAGCTTCACAGTTTATGATCCAGGGCTCAAACTTTGACTTTTGGAGGGACATGAATGTTGACTTAGTACAGACTGAGTGATTTTTCTTCATGTTAATTAATGCAACTTTTAAGGCATGTTTCCATTTAAGCAGTTTGGCTCAGGTCGGGTCAGTACGACACTCTTTTAGAGGCGTTTAAATTGCCAAAAGCTTCCTAATTAAACTGTACCTCTTTGGTAACTCCTCGACAGTGTGAAAATATTGCCTCTGATGTCTACATTTCATAAAACTCAGTAAAAATTGTGAAATGAAATAATGAGTACCTAAAATATAGGAAACCAGTGCCCTTGGGTGTAAATCTTTAAATGTCAGGCAGTTTGATTCTTGGGGGTCCCGATTCGATTCAGAAACCATTTTTGATTTAAAAATTTGAATAATAACCATTCTTTTAATTTGTGACATGGCAAATTAATCAAAATACACATAAAAAGTATGTAAACAAAATATAAGTCTTGTTCCAAACCTGTTTCTCAGTTGTCCTTGTGCCAGATTGTTATTTATCCTTATAAATTCCTTTAATTTGGTCAAAAAAAGCAGTGAGGGAAGGCTGAGTTAATGTAGTCAAAAAATCTATTTTTATGGTCTATGATTTGTTTCGATCTGATTCACCCTAAGAATCTTGATTTTACAATTTTCTGATTTTTTGTTACACCCCTAGTGCTGGGAATTGATTACCTTACACAGCAGCTGGAGCTCAAATCCATCTTCAGTCAAAGCTAGTGATTTCCACTGAACCACAGCTGGTTTGGACCAATGAGGTGGCAGTACTAGCTGTTATGGACGTGTTACCATCCAAACACCTCCACATTTTCATCTAAAGAACCTGCCCTTTGAGAAATCTCTGTAGAAGGCCTCCCAGGGAATCAACCAAAAACACTCACTTCACCTTTATATACTTTTATAATACTTCAGCAGGATACAGCTCCAGCCTCACACACCTCTCCGCACTTCTTTATTCTAATAAATGTCTACTAGACTTTAAAAGCTCTCTTCAAATAAAATGTAAATCACAATACAATATAAAACTAGTGTAGTGCTTCTACGATATCACTGTTGTCACTCTTCACTGTGGAAATGCAAGACTCTTAAAGGGGAAACTTCAGTCATATTGACCCGACCTGTACCGTACCACTAACTGGAAAGGTGGCTTTAATTAGCTTAGTGTAGTGTAGGTCAGGCTGTAGACAAGGCTAAACACTAGAATAGCCCAACTGTCCATTAATGTATAAAGAATATCTCTACGCTTAGTGCACAGACTTTTATGGCTCTCACCAAAAACACAGTCTTTAAAAGCCATTCCATTTACTTCTACTTCTGTACGTTAGCTCAGTTCTTCTCAGTTTTTTATTATTGTTGGTGAAAAACTGACTTGGGTGTCACTGGCGGTGAAGGCCTTCGGGTGCTCATTCACACATATCAGAGCGTCATGTCTTTATTAATGCAAACCTGCGAATCCCTTTATTGTGAACTGTAGCCAAAGAGCTGGAGTCAAGAGTCTTTTGGTTTAGTGTGTTTTGTAAATTAGTTAAAGACTAGTCAGATCTGATGCTCTTAGAGACGTACAGTCAGTGAATTCAAACCAAGGGCTGAACTCCAGCTGCAAATTCACCTGGAGCTATGCTTACTGAAGGTTTCACCCTGAATCTCAGTTTGTACAAATCTGATGCCTGTTTTAACCTCGTGTCATGTATGTGTTTGTCTTTAGTTGCAGCATTTATTTGAAAAACTCTTTGCTGGAAATCTATGTTCATTGTGTTGTCTTTTATAATTTTGTTTGAGGCTGTGTCCACACTGATATGTTTGTATTTTAAAATGCATTTAATGACATCCATCTAAACTTGGGTGTTTTATGAATGGTCTAAAACTGGGTTTGAGAGGCTTTCAAACACAAAGTCAGTGTTTTAGTGTAACAGCAGTTAACAAGGGTTGGGCAACAAAAACTGGAACTTTTGAACAATATGCAGTCATTACCTTTTCTGATTTTTAAGCTGGAGGAGAATCATGCATTTCCTTTATGGCCAATACATTTATGCAACTTGGGTTTAATGCTGCTTCATGGGCTCCTCAAAAACAGGATTATGAGTCAAAAAATGAACCCCTGTTTAAGGCAAAAAAAAAAAAAAAAAAAAAGAACTTCTTCTCTTTTCCAAAATACAGTTCATCATGTGTGGTTACCATCTGTTGTTGTCCACAAAAGTGAGGTAAACTCATTAAAAAAAGCTGTTTAAGTTACTCTCTCATTCACTGGATCAAAAACACACAGCCTCAGGGAGTATCGACTTGAGTCGCATTAAAAAGAGCAACAGAGTTTGTAAAGAGGAGAATTGGGATTCAGTTTTGCAAAAACATCTTAGGGTAAGCATTTTTCTACATCAACATCTAGCTAATTGCTAAACTATGCTATGGTTAAAGCCAATTTCTTTCATCCACTCTTACTGTGCAACATATGACACTGATTTAAAGCCACAGCATGCAATTTTCTCGACTCAGTAATCAATGTGATCAATGGATAAAATCACACACGTCACATGGGCTCAAAACACCAATAAATCTCTCTAAGTCTCTCTAAGGCCATCTAAGGAGCACATGAAGGCAGCATAAACCTTGGTTAAATGTACTTTATTCTTGTAAGACTTCAGTAGATGAAGATTGTTTTGAGATTATTTTTTACCTTTAAGATAAAAATGCATTAGTGTGGTCACAGCCTTTGTTTAACGTTACTGAATGTGTTCTTTCCAAAATGTTTCAAGTATTTATTGTGTACTTTATAATGCTGTTGGATCTCATGACAAGTTACTGACTGCTTCAAACTGCACAAAAGAGGACAATTTTGATTTTGTATGAATTATATAGTATGTCATAAAGCTCTGCATCTCATTGTAAACATCCCTATTATGTATTTAGCACTTACATTTAGATGTCATTGAAGGCAGATATTTGCCCAAATGTCAACAAAAAGCATTTTGAGTATAATCAGCCTTAATGTCTCATGCATGTGTCCTTTTAGGCTACATCAACACGGCTAATTCAGAAAACAGATTCAGATTCACTTTATTTACAATGATGTCTAAAGGAAATCAGCATTTATGTGGGAACTTTGACCATTTAAGGGCTTTTTTCTTGTGATCACCTTAATCTGATAATTATTCAAACCATGTGCTCCACTGATTGCTATGCATTTGAGACTGCATCAGCTTAGATTAGTTCGGAGGAAAGTCTGAGAATCACTCTTAATTCACAGATTAATTGGAGTCAAAGTGCTTCATTAACGGCGTCTGCTCGAGCCTGGACGTTTACTGAATGTGCTGTGAGGCAGGCTTTTGTTCAGGTCCACTCTTCTCTGTCGCTGTTTTTGTTTTTACCGAAGGCTTACTGTTTAAAGAGGTCTTTTTAAAGGTTCAAGTGTAAATAGTAATGTGAATATGATTGATCATTTTCCAGATATTTTTGAATGTGTTGCTGTTAAAGGCATGTTTGAGCGAATGAGTCGAGGGAAGTTGATTGTATATTCTCTTCTATCGAATGTTTATTGTAAAGAAAAATGAAATCCCCTTTATCTTCACTGCTGTTTGCATTTAAAAACTGTCCAGCACTTTGTCAAGTGTATCTCTGTACAGCGCGGTTGTAGTACTCCAACCCGGACTTGGTCTTGAGACTGGACTTTCTCTGTGTTGTCTTGAACTCACACTCATTTTCACTTGGTCTTGTCTCATTCTCAGACATGAAAGTCTTAGGATTTTCAAGCAAGACCAGACAAGACCACAGCTGGTTTATTTGTCCACATCATTCTTGTGATTGGACAAAACTTCTATTATTTGATCTTATTTGTGCACTGTCCTTCTAACTTCGTTTCCAAGGGTTGTCCCGATACCAATACCTCAGAGCCTCAGACCTTGTACTTGTTTGATCCTCTCAGAGACTAAGGGTGTATTCACAACTAAAGCGACCGGTGAACATTCGTTTATATGCATGCTCCAGCGATACGAGTGTTGATTTCAGTTCAGCAGAACTCAAAATTTTATGCAGATGAGGAGCAACATCACCAAAGCAACGATCATGAGGAAGAAAGAGGCGGAGAAACAAAAATGCATGAGCAAATGTATCTGCCTCCTATTTATGAGCTCATCCTGCCCTGGGTCAAATGATTTTTGTCCCTTCTGGTGTGAATTCACCCTTAGTTTTCTCTTTATAGCTCTGTTTGGACAGTCTTTCATTCATTCGGATACAGTTTGCAGCTACCTGGAGCCTGTCCCAGCTGCTTTTGGGGCTGAGGCGGGGTACACTCTGGATGATAGCCAGGAAACTAGAGAGAACCCACAGTTTCACAGAAAGCTGGTTTTAAAATCAAACCTACAACCTTCTGTCTCTCCCTTATTCATACAAATAAAAGCAAATCAAAACACAATATAACCAAGGGTGCATTAGAGACTAAAGAGTGACCAAAGCAGTGCCAATTTAAGTATTTATTGTTCAAGATTGATCAAGATTTTTATGAACAGTTCAAATCAAGAACATCCTGGAAATACACTGTTAATTAATAAATTTAGCAGCTGCATATTTGTTGACAGGACAGGTCACGCACAACAGTCTTGAGTCAGGGGTTTGTTAAATACAACCTCACTACCTAATTGTGAAATAAAAAAGCTACCTATATTATTTAATTGAGCTGTAGAAATTTGAAGTGAAAGTATAATGCTACCTTTTGCATTCATTTAGAACTTGGTCTGTGCAAATGATCCTCTGCTCAAAAACTGACTCTGCCAAAACAAGCTGCTGATAAAATATCGGTAAAATCCACTCGTAAATATTAAGTCTTCTAATCTGTTCTCAGTATCGACAAGTACTCAAATGGATGTGATGGTAAAAATTGGTACCAGGACAACCCTATTACCACCAAACACTGACCCCTCCATGAGTTTGGACTTGGTCTAAGACTGGACTTTTGGATTTAGACCTCCTCTAATGTTTCATGCACTTGTCTTGACTTGCTCTGGGTCCTTGAAAGTCTTGATTTCAACACTAACTCATCCCTTTTCATCCTCTTCTCCAGTGTCCATCCAACTACAACTGTACAATTAAAAACATAGATCTCAGGCTTATGTTTTGCCGTTCAGAGGGACGTATCCAAAGCTGTGACTCAGAGACACACTGTTATTGGACTCGGTGCGGCCACGACCCACTTTGGTCCACTCGCTCTGTCCTTCTTTTTAGCTCATGCAACTTTTTTAAACCACACGAAAATAGAAGATGCTGCTGAAGAAGTGCATCTAGATGAAAAGCATGTCAAAAAGACTTCACCCGAGTGTTGCATCGTCCTGTATGCCCTTGTATGATGTTAGTATCTCTGTATTATGTGACGACAAACACGAGGAAGAAGCTGGGTCTGACAACAAGGTTTTCTCAAAGACAAGTCAAAGAATCAGAACTAAATCAGCTCAATGGTTAGGCCAGTGGTGTCAAACTCAAAGTGGTGAGGGGCCGCAATAGTAAATAAGAAGCATTTCAGGGGCCGAAGAATTGAATTGTCAACCTGTTCAAATCCAACTAAAACCTGTTCAAATCCAACTAAAGCTGCTCAAATCCAACTGAAACCTGTTCAAATCCAACTGAATCCTAATAAATTCCCATAAAAACCTGTTCAAATCCAACTAAAATATATTCAAATCCAACTACAACCTTTTTAAGTCCATATAAAACTGTTCAAATTTAGCTGAAACCTGTTCAAATCCAACTACAACCTTTTAAGTCCATATAAAACTGTTCAAATTTAGCTGAAACCTGTTCAAATCCAACTGAATCCTAATAAATTCCAATAAAAACCTGTTAAAATCCAACAAAAATATATTCAAATCCAGCTAAACCTGTTTAAGTCCATATGATATCCAACTAAAACCTAAACCCCAAAAATATTACTTACCAAAAGTATTGAAGGGTCACATAAAACATTGCAAAGGGCCGCTTTTGGCCCCTGGGCCTAGAGTTTGACGTGTGGGTTAGGCCACTTCAGCTGAATGAGAAGTGTTTTAGGTGTTTTAACTAAAGAGCCTGCAATGTGGTGGCTTTTTGATTCTTAATTACATTGTATGGTCTATAATAGTATTTCTCGACTTTTCCCAATGAGTACGGCCATATTTGGCTCTCCAGGTCCCACCATTATGACTGGTGTAATACAGAAGTGTGACATATTTAACTTTTTATACAAGCGTCTACACAGAAAACAGACTTGCTTTACATTACACTTCTTAAAACATAGGCCTTGTCCAAATACTCACACTACAACCTAAGCACACTTCAAAGTGAGCATTTTAACAAAGTGCATGAAGGACATTAAGTGATAAAGGTCCAAATTTAAGAATTGGAACACCCCTGTATACGTCACTCTTCTGTAACTTTATTTAATTTTTAGAACAAGGCCAAACAGAAAAACAAGCATGGTGCCATTTTTGTGAGAGATTATTTTAAAAGCAGAGGTTTTAGTTATAAATGGTCTGCTTTCTTTTTTTTTTTTTTCCCAGGACACAGAAACTTGGTCTGAAAAGCAGAAATTTAAAAATAATATAAAACAATTCACTGAATTAAATGTAACAATGCTCGTTCATTATTTACTATAGGTTCACTTCCAGATAAAACCGCACCTGGGTCCATTTGGGGATCCTTCTTCTTTAGGAAGGATCTTCTTTGTGAAATTTTTTGTTACATATTGTGTGAAGAAGAAGAAGAAGTAAGGAGCTTAATTTTCATATAAAAATACTGATTTGATGACTATGAACAACATTTAAGTCTCTGTCCACTTCGCTTGACCTTTGAGCTCTTTTTTTAGCCCTGAAACTCTTCTTGCTCTCCCTGTTTAGACTCAGGTTTGGTCTGGACCCGGTTTCTCCCTGTCTTTGTCGTCGTCCTGAGCCGGTCTGAGTTCGGGCCGGCTGTATTTATCCTCTGCATGTGACCCCCGTCCTGTGCACCGTCGCCATGTTCGTCCACACACTGTCCCCGTGTTTTGGGAGCGGCCCCTGCCTGCTCCTCTTATTGTGCTGTGATGATGACTTTTGTTAATGGCGCTTGTATATCGGATGCCTTCGACAATCACCTGCACATATCAGAGTTACCATGACGACGCCAGAGTCCACAGCGAGCGACTGATGCTGTTTGTTTGTCTTTCTCTGGAATAAAACCTGAATGATCATAACATGACTCTGGCCACTACTGTACTGAACACAACTGTATAATTAAATAGACCCTACCACAAGTCACATGATCAAAATGTAGGATTGATGATTTCAGAAAATAATGCATGATTTCAGTGATTTTTATCTTGTAGCCTTAAGCTTAGAAGGTGTTAATGGCTCCTATTTATAAAAAAATAAAAAAGCATTAAGTCTGGGGGGGTTGTTATTTGCCAAAACCATCTGCATAATTTTTGATTTTTGGCGCCTAATGCTAATACGGCCACTGAAAATATATTGCTGTCGGTCAAACTTTTGGACCTTTTTTTTATTAAACACTAAAAGGCTCAAGACAATAATGTTTTTCTTTTGAAATGCAAAACAGAAATAAAAAAGTCATCAGACATAGCTAACCATTTTAAGACCAGAGGTGAGCAGGAAAGAAAAAATGAAAACTGCCCTTTCATACTTGTACTATCTACTACAACACTGGGGTTTGAAACTGTGACTTTCTTGTTTAGAGGCAACAGCAGTAAAGGTACATTTTTCTTCTTTTAAACATGTAAATATACCTACAGACTAGCCTATAATTTCCCAAAGTATTTCTCAGGTAAATGTTAACTTGAGTAAATGTAACAGTTATTACCCACCTCAGCTTGCAACTGAAGTTATAAGATGTATGATGTAAAGTAAGGATGCATATGTTATAAAATTGGTATATTATTATGAATTTGCAAAGTGAGCTAAGAGAGAAAAAAATCTGAATCAAAGACAAATATTTAGTTAAACTCTTTGTATTCAAAACAGCATCGGTTCTTCTGGTTACTTCTTTTAATGAGTCCACATTATGAGCCCTTCTTTACTGCACTTCATCCACTTTATGTTCTTCATTAAGCCTCATTAAAATATTTCATTAAACCTTTTACAGCCACACAATCCTCATCCTCACCAGCCTCGTTCCTAGACACTTCTGAGTCCGTCCACTAGAGGTTGACACAATGTCTCCATCGTTTTCCTATATTTGTAAGAACCCAAAAGTCCAAAATATGTTGTGATTACAGAAATGATACTGAGACGCACACGGACAAGTGTTAACATGGAGCAGAGAGTTACTTCAGGCAAAGCTTTGTTGTGCATTCATTAATGACTGGTATCAGCTGCATTCCTGCTTCACCAGCTGCACAAGGCTGAGAGCAGCAGACCCACCTGCCAGGTCTATAATATCATGTGAAAATGACTATTACATTATTACCTCGTGTTTCTGAGAAAAAGTGCCCTCTCTGTTCAAATACAAAGACTCACTGCTGGGCCTCTGTCTTGGAGCAAAATGGAAAATGAGAAATACAACACAGATGTTTAAATTCAGGAATATTTCATTGAACAGATGTGACCCATGGACACAAGTTCTCAGTGTATATGTGAGAAGATTAATACAGAAGAGATTTCCAACAATTATTTGGGATCAAATATTTACTGAAGTCAAAGGTAAAGGCCTGATCTCTGTTTGATGACAATAATTCACTTAAGAATGCAAGAATTTATTAAGCAAGACTAAACAGGCAAGAATACAAGAACATCTGCAAAAAATGTTCACCAAAACAAGCTACAATTTTGTCTCCATATCTCTATTTATGCAAAATTTATTGTTAAAATGGTTCTTACTTCATGACATACACAACTCAGCTTGTTTTACTTTTCAAATATTTAGAAAAATGCTGGTCACAAGTTTCAAAGTAGCTCTGGATCTTCAGTGGAAATGCATCAAAGCTTATGAGTATAAATAATTACATTAAAGTCATAGCAGTTTGGTCAAATCATGAATGTTTTCTACAGTACTTTTTTAAGGACATTAAGACTATTTTTATGTATATTTTCAGCCTCTATTGGACCGAGGAGGCAGGAAGCTTGACAGAAAACGACCAAAAAGGAAAACATGGAGGAAACAGACCCTGGATGAAAGTTAAACGTGCTTAACCAGGTGAGAAACTGAACGTCATCAAACCTTTTTCATTCACATAACATAGCATTTAAACAAACTCAGAGTCTTCAGATGCAGCCTTGTTTTGGACGATGTGATGGTCTTGTGATGTGACGGCCGCCTGCCTCCCTCAGAGTTTTTTGTATCGTTGGGAGTTAAATTAGAGGAATATTTGAGCGAGATCCTGCTGTTCAGATCACTGCTGTCCACATGAACACATTCCTCTGAGTTGATGGACCAGACTCAGAGGACACAATCATAATCATAAACGCCAAGCTTCGAAATTAAATCTATGTCAAACGCAGCACGTGCAGCGCTCACTTTGACGTTTCCTTAAGACTCTCGGCATGAAACTGTCCAGCTCTCTGTGTGTGGTTATTTTTATGCATACCAACAATCTTCATTTATTACTACAAACTGCATCTGAGCCTCAATCAGAGACTTCTCATCACAGTTTTATGCAAGAATTCAACACCAGCTGTGCATGTGATGATTTTTTTAGTTCTCATGAAACAAAGAATCACCCTTCATTGTTCACAGACAGTTTGCCTGGTTTCAACAGAGGCTCTGCAAAGTAACAGCACATTATCATCACTTATGAGAACATGCATCTTGAAAGAATCAACCACATCAACAGAATTAGCACCATTATGTAACTTTTACCCCAAAATACTTACACCTGTACTTTATACTTTACCTAAAATGATAAGAATAATAGTCTACATTTTATTTTGATGGGTTTTTTGTGTAAAACAAGGAAACTAACCCCAATTGTCTCCAAAATAAGTATATTTAGGTGAATTAAAGTGTGAATGGGACTTACTGTACGTCTGGGTTGCACCACAACGATGTAATTTAAACCGATTAGTGCTGAACTGAGTTTAGTGATAATCAGTTTCAACTAACAGCCACTATTCCAAGTTATTTAGGCAATAGCTAAGCAGTATTTTTATTTATTTATTTAAGCATTTATTCATCCAGGAAAGTCCCATTGAGATTAGGGGCAGATGAGGTGGAGCGGGGCTATTGTACATGTCTTTGGTGGAAACTAGAGCACCTGAGGAAACCTACACAGACACGAGGAGGACATGCAAACTCCACAGAGGAACAAACCTAGGACTAACCCCTTTGTGCAGTAGTTTGTTCCTCTCTTTTTCTTTCATTTCGACAAAACACATTGGGCTAATTGTGCGCGTAACATCAGCATAAGAAAGTATTTTGTCCATCCATCCTCTGCTGCTTATCTGGGGCCATGTAACGGTGCAGCAGTCTAAGCAGATACCCCCAGACTTCCCACTCCCCAGACACTTCCTCCAGCTCTTCCAGCCGAGAGACACACACAAGAGCTTTTTTCAAGTCTTGTTCAGAAGATGTATCACCCTTTTATTGAAACAGACCTCGAGTAATTTAAGACGCTCGTGAAGACAATGAGACCACAATGTAAATAATAATCTTTAATATTATACATACATTTCTATCATACATTGTTACTTACATGTTTCAATGTTACAAGTTTTACATTTGAACAGCGGCTGAATAAGACAATCATAACGCTCAACCTTATTCTGACTGCAGCACTGCATTAGAAGTAGTATAAACTGAATTGAAGGAAATATGATGAGTACGTTGTGATAATGTGTGGAGCCAAATGCATCAGATAAACCACATTACTGAGGTTTTGTCCAATCACACCAGCTTCTCCTCATTTACAGTCATTTCTCTCGTGGCATCTCTTGCTGTGAATCCCTTTGTCTTAAATGACAGTTCCTTTCTCGCATCAGTCTTTCTGCTCATTTCTCTCCTGCTGTTTCTGTTATTCTTGTCGTTCGCAGCTGTGTGTGTGAAATGTGAGTCCTCTGTGTGAATACTATCTGTGTTTTTATGTCACTCCACGAGAGGAACCAGAGAAGTCAGGACTGTTCAGGGGAAGTTCACTGCTTTGTGATGTGTTTTTTTTTTGTGTGTATCCTTTTGAGTCCAAGTGAAATCTCATTTGAGGCAAAACTACACGTATTTCTGATGACAGTAATTTGAATTTCTTTTAAAAGGACATAATACATAATAAGGTGATTCATACTTGCACAATGTATATGATGTGGTCCAGCTAAGTGCTCAGAGCATGCAAAAAAACCTGACAGTGGCACAGTGTAACACAATGCTGAATGCTGATAAATACCAAGACCACATGAAACTGTCTGAGCAGAGCGCTGTGGACTCATAGTTCAAGTCCCTCTGTGTTGTGAACTATGTGAACTATGTTGTCCAGTTCAACGTCATAAATGAGCTATAAGCATATTCTGTCTACGCTGTGCATGTAAACATACTGACTCTGTATTAGCCGTCTGCTTTTCTGATGTGCTATTTACGATTATAAATCAGAAAGCATAATGTAACTCTGCCCAGTTTGTGTTTGTAGCTCATTAGACTCTTTAATCCGACTCAAATGTACAATACAAATAGCATGTTTCATAGATCAGACACTAAAACAACTGACAAACAAACCAGCCAGAGCATGAACTTGGTCTTTAAATACATGAGTCTCACTTAAGGCCATGTCCACCTTCCTTCTTTTCTGATCCAGCTCCAGTGCAACTAAGTAAAACTGAAATGAAATGCTTTGAGGTGTTTGATTGAGAAGGCCCCTTGTTTTGTTTGCCATTTAAACTGTAAAAAATCATTTTAAATAGACCCTCATTTGCATTTTGGTGTCGTATTAACAGCACCTAGGGATCAGTCAACTAAAAAACATTTAAATTACTGCGATTCCAGTCAGATTTAGCTGTTTTGTTTCATTTTAAAGTCCTGTCTAAGCCAGTATTGAGAATATCTTGAGGGGCATTTAAACTGGAATGAATGGGCATATCACTGAGACATGCGAATGAGAGATATTAATGATAAATGCTGTAAATAAACACACCCCTACAGCTGCTCCTCTGATAAAAATGACTCCACAGGTGGTTTTAAAACATGAAGGATTTAAAAAGAGAGTTGTGATAAAGCGTTAATGCAAAATCCACATGTGAAGTCCCATAAAAAGTGTTAAATGAGTTCCTCCAGAGGCACCGCCCAGCAGCCCTCTCTCACAGTCCCCTTGAGTCCAGTTAAAGTCACAGTTTCATCTGCTGTCGTACGGCTGTGTATCTGGCAGACGGGGGCTGGTCCTGGACGATGGCGTTGAGGTGGTGTCCCGCTCGTCTCTCTGCAGCCATCAGACGCTCCTGCAGCTCCTTCAGCTGCTCCTCGGCTTTCAGCGTGGCCTTGCGGGCGTTCTTCAGGGAGCGTTTGACTTTCCGCACTCGTTCCTTCAGCTGCCGGTTCCTCCTCTCGGCCGTGTCCAGGCGCTGCTGAAGCTTCCGGCCTCGCTCCTCCTCCTCGAACAGCGCCGCCTGCACCGAGGAGCACAGCAACTGCAACGAGAGAGAGAAACAGGACAGAGTTAAAGACAAGACAATGGACACCTGTCTTACTCAACAGCTACAGCCCTCAAGAACAAAGTTTAAGTGAATGTATAATGGAGTGTCCTGTCCATATGTTACTTATTTCGTTTCGAGTAATAAATGGAATACAAGGAAACAAAAAGTAGATAAAGCTTGCTCAAAAAGACTAAATCTGCCTTATACATGACAATGGCTTCCTTCCTCTGAGCACTATGGACATGACAAGGCTGGCTTTTTCATAAAGGAAGTGGTATGTTTACAGTTCTTTAACGGCAGCACATCTTTTGCACTGTATTACAAATGCACAAGTAAAATTTTGGAGTATTGTACTTGAAATTTATTTAATGAATACATTTCCCAAAACATACCTCTTATTTGAGTAGGTTTTGGAGTCGGTGGAGTAGGTTTTGCTCTAATTATTTTTCCAATAAACCAACACTTTTCACTGAGTATTCCTACATGAGTAATAATGTTGTGACTACTTCTACTTGACAGCGTTTATTCTTGAGTGCTGTTTTGGACTACTCTTCTCATGTCTGGTTGCAAAGTGCAGTGACACAGTAAGTGCAAAGACAACTGAGCAAAGGCAGCTGTAAATATGACTCCCAGTGAAGGACTAACTTGACAGAACTGTGTAGAGGGCTTCCATAAAAGTGTTTGCAAAGGACTAGTACTTGAGATGAAACCTGGAGGTGACTGGATGAACCACTTGTGAGGGGAAATCACATCAGCCTCAGCAAAACCAGATGGATTCAGGAGTTTGTAAAACTCACAAATCTTGTGAGATTTCAGCTGCTGCCCAAGATTAGAAAGGAAACAACTGCAGCATTACAGTTTTTTGCTTTGACACAAACAAAATCCCCTTTGAAAACAATTCTCAAGATCGCACATTTTCTTTGCAAAATGCTTATCTGGGAATAACACTTTAAACGTGCTGCGAAAGCAAAGTAAGTGAGGGACAGACTCCGGCATTAACACTTACTCCTATGTGCTAAAAGTGACTCTCTTAGACTTGGAGAGCAGCGCAGTATTCAGTAGTCATTCATTTGTCTGTGTGAATATCAGATATGTGAGTTAAAAATTGGGCGAGGATAATCATAGACAATACATCAACAGCACTCATGTTTTTGGGTAACTTTGCTTCCTATGTCCTATAAAACACTTGATTGCACTGTATTTAAGACAAGAGTGTGAGCTGTAACTATAATGTTTACGCTGTCCTGTCATTATGGTGTTTATTAATGAAGAAAACCAAGGAAAAAAGTCCCTGTAGCCCTCATTTACAGCAGCAGAAACCCTGGCCAGACGCTCTCAACCAAACCTAAAGCTTACATTATTAACTCAAAGGGGAGCTGTTTGTTTGCTCTGAGGCCTAACAAACCATAAAGCAGCAGTTGCCGTCTCGTCAAGTGTTTGTGTAGTGTGGGAGCTGGGGGGCTGCGCTTTTCCCAGCGGCCTCTTTCACAAAATAGAAAGTTCTTTTGATGTCCACAGCGCTGTTATTTTCCCCTCTGTACGTGCCTTTCTCCTCTAACAAACCTGGAGCACTTCAGACGGAGGAAATAAACACGTGTCCTGACCCTCGACGAGTGCATTTACCCACAGACCCCCCAAGTTTAAACACAGATCAGCTTCTCCTTGTGACGTATGTGACCCCTGCCTTCCTCACGGTTCAGGGTCACTCACTTGAATGTTTTCCATGTCACTGGGAGCCCTCAGCTGACCCGCACATGGAGGGTTAACCGGGGTGAGGGACTTTAAGTGAACAAGTCTGTGCTCGTGCATGCCTTATGTGCCTTCTGCTGCATATTCAAGTCATTCACATTTGACATGGCTTCCTCACTGAGCCAGTCACACAGTGTTTGTACCTTGTTTTAAACATACACACCAGTATTAATGTTTTTGAAGAGATTCTGTGTTTCATATGATGCATAAACACTTGAAGGGTGTGGGTGACTTGAAAAGAGTGAATGCTGCCGTGCAAACCTTCACATCAAACTAAAAGGCCTCAAAAAAACGGCTCTCGGGCCACTTCCAAATTAACTCTTGAACTTTGAATGAACATAAATAGGACATGGACCACAGATGTGGACTGGACTAAAAACAGACGTCAACAAGATCACATGACTTGATAGCTTTTCAAGAGCAGAAAGAGAAAATCAAACAAAATGAGCAGAGATTAATGAGAAATGAGGAGGTAAAATGTCTCATTTGCGCTTGGCAAGGGGCCAATTTACAGGAAAAAAGGATAAAGCAGGTGCATTTACTGCCACTGAAGAAGTGTTTTGATTCCTTTACAAAGTTAATGTCAATCAGACTGAACCTTTATTTACACTCTCTCATCTGACAGCACCAAAACCAAAATAGTTTTTGACTTCCAGGGTTAATTTCTGTGTTAAGAGTTTCAAAGAGCAGACAGCTTTTACTGTGGTGAATGTGTTTCTTCAGAGGCTTATTTTACAGTTGAACTGGAGAAATACAATAATCAGACCAGTGCAGGGCCTGTAGAGACATATTATTATTAATATAGATTTAATACAAACAGCTGAAACTTTAAATGGACAGTTTAAGACTGATTTAATGCCAAGGCCACCTCTTTTTGCTGGACCAAAGAGCAGCTTTTTTAGTTCAAACCAAACATGAAAGACCAAAAGTCCAGACCAAACAGTGCAGGTGTGAAAGGGCCCTAAGTGCATGTGATCTTGTGTTTTACCCACAGTCATGTTTCTAATTGGCTGGAAGGTGGAAGAGGATGGTGATGTCATTAGAATAAAAGTAAAAGTCTAAAATATGAGAATGAGCCAGAAACACTTTTATGTTGAGGTCAAGGAGGTCATTTGGATTTGGTTGTTGTTGTTGTTGTTGTTGTTGTTGTTGTTGTTGTTGTAATACCTCGAGTGTTCACTGGTGGCAGGAAGAGGAGTCTGTGCTGATTCAAATTGTGTTACACATCCACAAGTGAACCTCAGTGAATCATATACTATGCACCAACTCAACAAATAGTGTCACAAAATGTAAAATGAAAAAATATATATGGTGTAAAGGCAAAATTCTCAAAACCTGAATAAAAGCCCAAACATTTACAGTGCTGCACACCACTCCGTCTAATTTTACTCCATGTTCTTCTTCACCAGAGACTCCCACAGCTCTATCAAAGATAACAGCGGTAGTTTTCTCCGTTTTTCATAGTTAATGGAGGCCCGCAGCTGGACGCGCCACTCACACAAAGGAGCGGCACCTGTGAAAACATCCGCTGATACCTGCCCGCTGTTTGGATTCATCTGTATAAACACCGACGAGGACACTACTGCGCACACACTCACGTCTGCACACAGCGTCCTCAAACTCAAGAGCTCCCAGGAAATGACTCCAAACACAAATAGATAATGTCTCTTGTGAATAATGTTTATCTCAATCTGCAGAGACTCTACATAGGACTCGTCTGAAAGCATTTCAGTGCAGTTTCAGTGGTTCGCTGAAATTTACTGTAGCTACAATTGAAAAGTAGAGAATGTCAGTAACAGTTAATGTCTTTTTGAAGATCATTGCTTTTGAAAAGTATTGTTTGCCTGGATTTAAACTAATATTAACTTTCACAAAGCCAAGGGACAGATTTTGAGCTCCAAATGTGTATGCGCCATGTTTTCATCAACGTTACATTCAAGGAATTACAAGTAATTTCTTGTTTCTCTCAATTTCAATTTCAACTCAATCAACAGGTTTATTGCCAATCAAAAGCATACAGTATTAATTATTTATGTAGAATACTCACGTTGACGTTGCCTTGACAAGAACTAACAAATATAACCAAGTAGGAGCAGCCTATGTACAAAATATTAAGTTACTGACGTTTTTTAAATAAGTTGCAACGTAAGATGTTGAAAACTAGATTTAACATGCTTATGATTTTATATTAGAAACAGGATTTAACCTACCAATGATGTAAAGATACTGTTGGTTTACTCAGTACAAAGCTAAACCCAAAATGACCCACAGTAGTGCATTTTAACACAACTGCACAGAATCAAATGAGCTACAGGACATCGCTGTATCAAATAAAAGTCCACACAAACAAACTTTAACAGAACAATAAGTGTGTGTGTTCAAGGATGGAGAGGTAATTGAAATAAAATGAAAACAGTGGCAGGAAGGAAAACCAAAGCAGAGCAGAGTATGTGAGGTGGGCTTCTCTCATTGTTCCAACTGTTTCTGAGTCTCACACAGACTTCGCCTTGAGCTGCAGTGTTTTACAACAGAGTGAAGCAGTGTGGTCTTCAGCGAAAATGAGCCACAACATAAAAGTAACAAGAGTAAAGTCACAGCGGAGGTGTGAGTTTACTGTGGAGCTGCACCGCTTTAATCTGGGTTCAATAAAATCATTAGCAAACATTTAACACATCTCACCGTTACATGTGAGTGGTCATTTAGAAAGTTCAGGCCATTGAAGAAACACATTAGAGAGGAACAAGGGTCTTCAACCGTTGGACTTTAAGACAAAGCCAGACTATTATTGTTCCATTAATGTTTAAAGCAGCACTGTGTAACTTTAAGTCCAAAAATATATATTCTCAAAATCATTCAAATAATCTGTGAAGACCACTAACAAGAGTGACAAGGACCAGATGTGGACTAAACCAGGACTAAACTAGCTCTACCCACTGAGCTAATGCTAAACTGTGTCAAACAGGCACAAATTAGGCCTACAATGGATAACCAAGGACTAATCTGGTACTAAATCAGGACAAAACACAGGACTAAATTAAATGACTAGGTCTAAGACATGGACCACCCACCAGTATCAAATCAGGACTAAACTGGTACCAAAGATTAAATACTGAAATAAACTAGGGCCAGACCAGGATTAAAACCACGGCAAGACCAGTAATAAACCAGAACTTGGACTTTCACTTTTTCAGTTTATATTAGAGGCCCCTGTCTTTTAGACTAAAGCAGTGAATGAAAAGGATGGACTGGTTTTTGGCTCACAGTAAAAGCTGCTGTGAACGCTGTTGATGAGAGAAGCCTTTGAACAGACGCTAATTGAAGGTTTTGGCAGAAAAACGTAGGAAGTCTCTTGTCTGTCCTTTTAGAGCCACGTCTGGTTCCCACAAGACTCAAAAAACACTAGAAAACCAGCTCTTAAACACATTATTAGCACTTTTACATCCAGGGTTATGCAGCCACAGAGTTTATGAATGTAGGGATTAAAATGAGACTACATCAAGAACAAGAATCAAACCCAGAGTAAATGGCCTCATAATTACTACCATTCAATTGTAATTTAATATTTTGAGAGCACAAATGGTTGAAGAGTTATGCTAAGTAGGTGGGCTGTTTTGTATGTAATTTGGTTTCATCCGTTTGTATTAGAACAATGTATGAACAGTATCAAAAGTGGTTACTGCATTAATTTATATTATTTTATACAGTAACACTGTATTTGTTAAAACCAGTAATGGTCTCATTCATTTTTAACAGGCAGCTCATTGGTTACTCAACACCTGTTTGTTGTCCTGAGCCAGTCCTCTGCATGCGACAGCTCGTCCTCTGAATGAGCACTGTCTTTGACCCCTGTACTCTCTGACCTCTGACCTCAATGCTGTAGATCTGTCTCTACAAACCAAAGAGAGAGTGAAAAGAAACAAGAAACCATTTCCTGTGTCTTTTCTCTCTTGTCTTTGGCTGCACACAATCAAACCTACAGTAAAAATCCATTTGGAAACATTTAGTCCTGGGATTTTGGATAAAGGTTTGTCCAGGACCAGATACATCACAGACTGTGGCCTCAGGGGAATCAAGCTGATTTCATATTTCCTCACAATTCAAACCAAAGTCATGCATGTTTGAGTTGAGTTGGTGAATCTAACCCTTGACTATTGTGACTGAATGTGAGATTTCTCCTCTGCTTATTTAGACAAACCCTAACATTCCCAGTCTGGATCAATAGTTACTATATAAAACTGTCCTGCACACATTTATTGCACGGTGAGTCCGTCCTGGAAGTGGATCCTCCTTCTGTGGTTGTGATGGAGGCTCTTAAGGGCAGGGGGGGGTTTGTCTTGTACAGCCTGTTTGTTTATTTGCTGATTATTTGTCTTTGGAGCCCTTTGAGGCTGTTGTGATATTATCCTGTATAAATAAAACTGAATTTGAATCCTGAAGCTGGTGACCGATGTGTTGAGTTTGTCAGGTAGGGTTTTGAGTTTATGCAAAAAAAAATGCGAGATATAGAAGTTGTTAGCACGCCTGCCTCACAGCGAGAATGTCCTTGTTACAGACCCTCTCTTCTGTGTTTGTGCTGATTTCTCATCTGTGTTTTAGATTAGATTAGACTTTAATGATCCCACAATGGGGAAGTTTATGTGCAAGTCCTTCTCTGTGATCGGTGGAGCAACAATGGTTGGCTCCTGTTGCTATCATCCGCCTGTTCCCTGTTCGGTCCAGTGCTACAGCTCTCTGCCAATCATCAGCTCCTACCTGTATTGGTGCTACTTTTGTTGTATTTATATTTGGTTACACAGTGTAGTTATTTAGGTTTTTGTTATTCTTTTGGGATTAACTTTTTAACTCTATAGAAAGAGCCTCTTTTTATTCTGTTATTTTCTTTGTTTTTTATAAGAAGCACCTTTGTGGCCCCATTTCTAATTCTTATTGTCCTGTTTTGGTTCCCTTTTGCTGATTTTACTTACCCAAGCCTTTTAAATAAATTATCTGTTCAGTCCACATACTACATACTATTCTGTGTTGCTCCCGTTTAGAAATCGGGTTGTGTAATGTTCTCCCCATATCTGTGTCTTATTGTCTTATTTTGGGCTGACTTGGAAGAGCAAAAGAGAAAATCCCAGTGGGACTTTCCTGATTAAATAGAGGTAAAAAAAAAAAAAAAAAAGTTAATATGACCCAAACTAGGATCTGGCTGATAAGATGCAACTAAATGAACAGCAGACCTGTAAAGATTAAAACAAGTGTGGAGGATAACGAGTATCATATTATCTATTATCTAAAAGGCTAGACCAGGTGTTAATACAACCATGTCAAATCAGGTTAAAACAAGCGTCATGTAAACAGAAACTGTATCTGATAAATGTAGTAATGGGAAAGTTCTTGAAGATCCCAGGTCTGTGTTGTGTCATGTCTGAAGCTTGTCCCGCTCTGCTTTGTCAGTGAGGAGTCAGTAAATGCCTTAAACCCACCAAAGACCAACCTGGGCTTATCTCAGGACTGAAGTCAGCTGGTCTCCTGGCTTTTTCTCTGATATGGATCAAACGGGAGACAGACACACTTTTAAATGGCTGCCATTCGAAGATACAGATCTGTGTTATTTAACCTCTGACCTTTCAAACGGCCAGTGTTCTGTCGCAGACAAATATTTATCTGTGTTATTGTGTGTATTACTGTTTGAGTGTGGGGAGCGTGGGACATTCAGCCTTTAGTTCTTAACAAATTATCCCTACATTTTTTTCAGGCTGATTTGACATTTATTAAACTGAATGCATCAAAATGTTTTGATTGATGCCAGGTATAAGCACTTATACTTCTACACACAGTAATGCATGCTGCAAATGTCAAAGGCTGCTGTTAAAAACTTAATACACAATGGAACAAAGCAGCTTTTGTCAGTCGGATGAAACCTGACGAAACCTCCTTCAAAGGGCAACAGTTCATATTCAGTGTGTAATATTTATGATCCTATTGGCCAGTTTCACAGTGGTCTGTTCAGATATAGTCTGCAGTAATGTGTGCTCCTTCAGTCCAATGATTTTCCAAGCTGTATTAACAATCGCAGTTTTGTTTTTTGTTGCACAGACAGGTCACCAGACCAAGGAGTAATATCATGACATTCCAAGACAGCCTGACAAAAAATTTACTTTTTGCTGACACCAGGAATCCTCAGACACAGGAAGTGTATTCGTTGTAATAATCAAAATGAGTTTTCCAGGTTTGAGAGTTGTCCATCATTATTCAGTTTTGATTCAAACAAGAGGGGAGCATAAGAAGCAGGATTTTCTAAATGCTTGGTGATAAGATGAGTCATGGATAAAACAGGGGTCTAACAAATGTTTGTTTGTTGTTGGTGCTGCGTTCATTTGCAAAAAATGATAAATCTCATTATAAAAATCCTTGCATTTGGCAAAAAGCATTTGAAGTAGTAACCACAATATCCCATATCCTCCCAAGTCCTGTATCTAATGTTTTATCTTTCATGCTCATATAAATAAATGGGAACCACTTCTCTTTGATGATGTTGCTTGTAAAAGTCTGTAAGTGTCTGTTTAAGGAGGTGTACCCGCTGCCGGAGCGTAATTAAATTGTGTTACTCTTCGTCCTTTTGCACATTCCTGTCAGCAGAGAGACGACTCTAACTTTCACTCGTCCCACATTCACTAAACTCCGCTCCACATTTAAAAAGCAGCGGTGGGTCTCTACAAACCTCTTCTGAAGCCTTTGTGATGCTGTCAAAACTAATAAAGGAAGCCCTGAACGAATACTCCCTAGATTCACTGAGTAATCCCTGACTTCTCCGAAACCGGCTCCCTGCTGTTCATCTGGACCCGTCTCCGTGGAAACCAGAGGGTATCGAGTTTGTTTACATCCACTGAATACTAAAACCTGAGCGAAGGGATGGAGAGGAACCCTGTTTTTTGTTTTAAAATGTATTTTACTCTGATGTAATTGTTGGGAATGGCTGTAGTTTGTGTTTAATTCGTATTTAAATGCTAAGGTAGTGATGGTGGTCTAATGGAATCTCATTGACAACAATGACAATAAAGAATTTAATTATATTGAGAGGCAACAGGTTTTGCTGAAAATGTTGGTATGTTACTGACAGTAGTAAATATATAATCAAAAGGCACTTCTCTGCACTTCTCTGGTCAGTAACTGGTTCCAACAGTGAGATATTCTACTAAAGGTGGTGGTAAACACTGCTCTCAAGGGGCTTTTACACCTGCACTGTTTGGCCATAACTTCCTGCATTCATTATGACATTAAACAGTGAGTCAACAGTGTAGAAAACTGCTGCAGCTCTCTGAATGTAAAGTTTATAGAGCTGGGAATAAACTTAAAACACTGCCATAATGTTTATGCAGCATTACAGCCTACAACCGTGCCACTAAAACAGAGGATTTGGTTCTTTATTCAAGTTTATGGCAATGCATTTATGTTTTCAAGGGTAAAGTCAAATACAATTTATATCTCATATAGAAACTTAACTTGACACTAAGCCTCTTAGGGGTCACTTGTACCAAACCGTATCACTCAGTGGAAAGGGGGCTTTATCCAACTTATGTAAGAAATAGTGCAAGAGTAGCCATTTGATTTGACTGTTTTGGACAAATATAACCAGTATGATATATATATCTTACTCTGTTGTCCTCCTGAGCGTCCCACTCGGGGCTGAATGTGTGGAAAGGCTGATGTTCGTGGCTGCAGTTGGAGAACTGAAAGAGGCTGGAGAAAGTGCGTCTGTTTTCTGTTGTGTCCATGAAGATGGCGTCTTGGAAGTTGACCCCGTGTGGGAGCAGGTTGTAGTTCTCATCCATTCTGCAGCACACATCAACAAGAGGGAGTTAATGAGAGAGATAAGACTGGAGGAAGTGAAGCTGTTCAGTTTAAGATAGGCTATTAAAGGTGCAGCAGCCAGAATATGAACTAACAGTAGTGAATAAATTAAGAACTATGTCTGTTCAACAATATGGTTTGACACAATGCCCTGAACTGCTGAAAAAAGAACAAAAAATCAGTTCAGCAGCTAATATAGTCACATAGAAGGACAGCAGCTACAGGGTTATAAAGTGTTCCCCATCGGTCTATGGCCTTGTTTTCACCGAGCTGCATGGTTTATTTTAAAGATTTGTGTTTTAAAGAACATTTATGCATTTGTGACCTCACAAAAGCTACATAAGAAACAAAAACAAGGGATAGATGACTGAAGGAGGAGGCAGACTTGGTCCAACTCAGATCCCTCAGGTTATACAGTATGTGTTCTTTAAAAGGCGAGCCACTGAGACACTCCCTTGTAGAGTTTAGTTCACCAGGGCTCACTTTAGAGTGACAAAAGAGTGTCCCTCCTCTTTAGGGCATGTAGGTCAGGGTGAAAGAAGTGCCAGCAACATTAATATTCATAATGGGACACAATGTATTCCCAATGGAAAGTTTCCCAAAGCAAGTTTTTTAATTACAGACTACCTTAGAGAAGTGTTATCATTTATTCAATGTATTAGGTTTTATGCAGGTAAAACAACAGTAACTTTATTAATGTGTACTCTGTCTGTGTAGGGCACTTTACCTGTTAACCCGGAGCAGCTTTTCTTCAGCTAATGCTTTTCAACTAAACAAACAAATCTCAGTTAAAATGCATGCTCTAGAGTTAGATATTGTAGCATCTGTCAAACCAGGTGCCCTTTGTCTTTGATTAGTTTTACTTTTCATCTCAAGGAACTGTCCTGTGGCTGTTATTTTAATGATTTTAAGCTTAATATTCTGAGGTACAAAGTTACATGGTGTTGCTTTGAACAAACATTAGTTACTCCAGCTTTAAGTACAAAAATCTCCTTAAAGACATAATATACTTTTTTTTTTTAATTCATTTTCACACAATGCTAACCCACTTTATTCCACAGCTATAAACAATGTGAAAGGGATATATCTATAAAAACATGAATGTATTTCACCATTTCGGTCATCTGTTTACATGGGAGGGGCGTTTTTGAGTGTTTAGTCCTCTGCCAATCACAGGTCACTAAAGAAAAGATGACAACTAGCTAACAACTAGCCTAATTGAAGTATGCCTTCAGAATAATAAATAAATAATACAAAACCTGGAGGTTACATTGTAGGACTAGGTCTGTTTACAAATTTCCCCACGACCTTCTTAATATAATGCCTTCAGTTTTATCATCAACTACAGTTAAATGTCTTTACTAGATCATTTGAGGTGTTGGTCCAATCTGTGCGCCTTACCTGAGAAAGAAGAAGTAGGAGTAGTTCTCCATCACGGTGTGGGACTGACAGGACAGGTATCCCAGTCCGGTCAGGTTGAGTCTAGACCCAGACGGCACCTCCAGCATGCTGCCCCACGCCTGGTCACAGAGCAGCTCCACTTCGGCCGAGTACAGCAGCCCTTCCTCCGCGCCCTCGTAGCCGTAGCCCAGACCGAAGGGCAGGGAGTTGTACAACCCTCCCGCGCTGCTCAGAGTCTCCCGGTGAATGGCCAGAACCCGGGCGTAAATAATGATCTCCGCCAGCTCTGCCCTGCAGCCCTCGCTCAGCGGCCGCCACTCGGACGGTAACTGGCAGCCGTGCGTAAAAATGTCCAGGTGCGCGATCAAGAAGAGCGAGAGGAGTACAGCCGAAAACATAGTGAAAGTAAAAAGTACTCCAGTAGAGGGTATGCTTTAAAATACTATCCCGTTTTGTCTTTTTTCTCTCCAAATGCACTTTTTTTAAACTTGAAAACAGACTCCTTGGGAAACATCCGATGCGCACAGTGACTCCGAAAACTTGCACAGACACTGATTACTTTTAGAGCCCTTTATGAAGTTATCCACAAGTTATCCATGCAACGAGTCTTGTCCAGGAGCTTAAGAGTTAGCACCTACCAGTCCAACCTGCTGCAGTCCTCTGAGTCTCCATCTGTCTCTACTGAGCGTCAAGCCTCAAAGTGAGGACCGGCGCTGCGTTTAGGGGGATTAGAGAGAGGCTGGGGCATTTGAGCTGTCTTTGTGGGCTGGTTTATGACCCCACCACAAGGCCACAACAAGCTCTCAGGTACTTCTTGGACAGACACTATTTAATTATTTTAAAGGTCCATAAGTGTGAAATGTTTAAGTAGGCCCAAAAGGTTACATGCCAGTCAAAGTATGTTAAAAAAAAGTGTGTTGGCATCTTCTTCTTCTTGGAGAAATAGCTTCAGAGACAGTAGAAGTTATTAGCTACATCCAACAGCTCCCTAAAGTGGACAAACTAACCACATCTTGAATCGAAACACTAAGCCTATATGTTCCTATTTATATTATTCTACACTTTCTAAATTGACTTCAGCATTAGGTATGTTGAAGTTGTGGAGCCAAAAAGGTCATGACCAAAAAGGTCGTGCAGGTTTTTCAGCTTTCCTCGAGATACAAATATTTTCGATTACAATCTACCTTTTAGACTATTTAATGACTGTAATTTTTAGCTTGTTTTAGCAGGCCAGTTTCGAACTGAATAGAATATTCTTAAAAATGCTTAAGACACATTTGCACCTGGCTTATTCTGTATGACATAAATTCTTATGAGGGCAGGCTACAACAGAGTATAATGCCGCAGAACTGATTTTCTTGAGACAACAGTGACATCTAGTGGATAATCAGCATATAGCTATCATTTCCATACAGTTCTTGTTATAACAGGCTAAACAGTAGATATTGCCCTGTCATAGCAGCTCATTATGAATATGTTATGATGACTTTGGTCAATGTCCATTCCCACATATTTTGTGAAGTGTAATATGATATAATCAAAGGTCAGTTTAATTAGGTTTAATTTGTCTCTGTCCTATTTGCTTTTGGTTATTGGAACAGGGTAAGGTGATTTCTGAGAGTGACTCGATTGGGGAATTCCCACAGTCAGCTGATGGCCACGGAAAGAAAAAACACTCAAAGAAAACCTATCTTTAGCCCCGATCTCCCGGTGGTTCACCTGTTCAGTGTGTGGCGTCACATCAGGAAACGAAAGCTCGCCCTGTCAAAATAAATACATTCAGCAAACCATAAACCGGATGTAAGATATTTTCTTGTCAAAGCAAATTACTTCACTCTTTAATTTCTTATCTAGACTGTTACTGGTTGCGACATTATTTAATTTTTTAATGTTAGAGTATCTATATATTACCTCAAATTACATTCAACACTAAAAGAGTCGAGTTTTAAATATTTTGAACTGCGCTTTAGTTTTATTCAGAAAGTGCTTACCGGAAGTAGCTGTTAGCTCCATTTGTTGTGTATTTGACACAGCTTCAGTCATAAAAGCAGAGCAAGGTTGAGCGACGTATTTTGTCATCTCTTGGGAGTGTTTTCTTATATTTTATTAGCCACTAGCCCCGTTTTATTTACTTTTGTCGCTGTTAGCAGGTGAGTTTGATTATTTTGACTTGTTTAATGTGAAATGTGACGCAGTTTAGCTCACATTGAGGTACATCTTCTACTGTTTGTTTAACTTTCGAGTCTTTGCTGAGTCTGGACAGGCCCAAGTCAGGGAAGTGAAAGTGAAAATTAAAGAAAGTTAATATTCTATTTGTCCTTTTACATGTAACTGTAGAGCTTGTGCGTTTCACGTTTCATTCATAGTGTTATTTATCATTACTGTTTGAGTAGGTGTGTCACAGTTGTTATTGCGCGTTCTTTTATCTATAATGTCTCTCCATTACGAAATATATATTAAAAGGGACAGTGACAGGTCAGTATATTGTAATTAGGATTATGTGTCATTATTTAATACTAACAGTGGATATTCAGGGCATTTCTAGTTTGGAGAAGGAAACAAGAGCACCATACTTCACCATGTACTAACGGAAATCAGTGAAAAATGATTTAACATCTAAAAAAATACTGATTTAAACTAATGTCCATTCAACTTGGTGGTACTTAGAGGATATTTTCAGTTTTTCTTGTTGACAGTTTGCTTAGATTGAAATGAAAAAAATAAGTAAATGAAAACAGCAGCTATAAATTAAAGATAAACTAGTGTAAATACCTTCTATGTAAATCCTATTTGTTTTTCTCAATGGGCAGCAGTATATAACAGAGCATATGGCATTAATGTATTTCATAGAACCATATTACAAAATACTGGACTGTCCCTTTAAGCCGGTAGGGGCAGTCCACAGTATGCTAGCTTGTTTTCTTGCTATCTCATTTTTATTATCATGTGACCCGCTGATGAGATAATTCAGTTTACAGCCTCTGCTCCGTTCTCAGCTACAGCATAGTGAAACACTGAGTCACACATCACTGATTCAGCGTTATGTGTCTGTAGTAGACGTTCACCGGGAAAGACAGAAGGACAAATAAAAGGAAAGAATCAAGATTTACAGCAGAACATGGTTTAGTCTCTGTGGTGTCAAACTGGGAGGTGACTGACAGCTATTTACTGTAGCGAATAAAAGGTATCTTATAGGATCACATTTACAAAATACTGAACTATCACTTTAACTTGCACTCACAAAGACAATTAAACAGAGATATACTGTCTTTTGTGAGAAGCGAGAATATGTCATTGGATCGCCCTAAAACCTTATGGGGCGTAACATTGATGGCCATGCAGAGACACCCCTCAACACATGAAAACCACCAAGAAAGTAACTGTAAGCTATTTTCTTTTTTAATTTAAGTGAGGCCAAACTTAAAATCATCATGGAAAGGCAAAGTATCCTATTATACATCGAAATGAGATACAAATGGTTTTGGTGGATATTTCTTTATTTTATTGTCCAGTTTGGTAAGACAAAACTAAAACTAGTCTGCTTGCCTACAAAATAAAAGCCTCAATGCTAAACACGCAAATTGCCAATATCTTCTGCCAATCAAATTCCAAGGTACACACATCAGAGACACAAATGGAGACTGCATTGTGACCAAATCTACAACAAAACCAGTATAAGACTGTTTTTTCCTAAGACAACTAGATAAGTCAGAAATAACATCCATCCCTAATTGTATACAGCCTTAATCGAAAGCATACTCACTTCCTCAATAATAGTCTGGTATTGTAGTATGGACTTTCATTCATGGAAAAAACTACAGTTACTAACTTACAAAAGCATGGGTTCTGAAACATTTTTATATTATTTTGTACCACAGACCTACTAAAAAAATTGTACCCATGTGAACCCTAAAAGTTTGTAAGAATTGTATCATGGAAATGGTGTTAAAAATTGGCTACTGTGGATTTAATGTGTCATCGGCAGAGACTCTACTTTCATCATTTATTCACTGTGTGTGTTTATTTCTCTTCAGCCTCATGGCTTCAGACGGTCCAGTGATGAACGGAGATATATCTCGCTCTCCCAGTCAGACCGGGACTCTGGAGGAAACTCTGCAGCAGATGAACGTCCTCATACAAGAGAACAGAGACCTCAAAGGTACACAGGGACTTTCTCCACACATACACAGGAATTTTTTAAAACCTTAGCCATTTGAAACGTCTACTGTTTTGCAGAGGCTCTACGTCAGACCAATGTGACAATGAAGGATCGCTTTGAGGGTCTGTCTGTGTGGAAGGAGAAGCAGAAGGAGGAGCGGGACTTCCTGGAGGCCAGACTGGAGGAGGCCCGGAGAAGAATGGAGAGTCTGACAGTGGAAAATCTGGATCTGAGGAAGAGATTGGAGACTCAAGGAGGAGGCCTGCAGGTATGAATCTGGGACAGCTTTGGTTTAGTTTGAAAGATTGTAGTCTAAACATTTTACATCCAAAATGATTTATATTTGTGAACTGTTGGTTATGTGTCGTCAGAGCCCAGAGCTGGACGCCCTTCGAGCTCAGGTGGCTCGACTTCAGGCCGAGAAGAACGACCTGGTGGCTCTGAACTCTGAACTACAGCTGAAGGCCGATCAAAACAGTGAAGATGACTCCTTCATCGAGATCATCAAAGTCTCAGTAAGGAAATATACTACAACATTTAACAACAAAGACTCTATCTACATGTCTTCCTCTTGGTCATATAGAATTACCTAAATAGCACAAGCCAACAATGATGATTAGTTTTATGATTTAGTTTTTTTAATTTATGTACAGTTTGTTTTTAATCTCACAAAAGCAGTTTTCTCAATGAAAGTTTCTTGCATCCAGTATGTAGATTGCCAGTCTGGATTTAGTATCACTTATATCATTTAATGCCAGCTTTTCTTTATTCAGAAACGCTGGTCCACCTAGAAAAGATTGTAAATGTGTGTAAAAGAGTGATATTTTGTGTTCACAGGATGGAGGGACAGATGGTGTGAGTGATGTTTGTGGGAAGGAACACTGCAAACGGCTTCACTGCCCACCCGGGACCCTGAGCATGACAGCGTCTCGAATGGACAGCGAAGAGGTGACAGTGAGCCAGCTGCTCCAGTCTCTGAGGGACGAGACTCAGCGGGCCGAGCATCTTCAGGTCCAGCTGCAGGCCTCCATTTCCAGGTAAAGCTTCTGCACAACTATAAAAGCTCAGTTCACAGCATTTTAAAGATAAAACTAGTTTTTCCTGAGAGCAGAGGCCCAGGAGCTTAAGCAACCGACTAGAAGTCTGGTGGATGTGTTGTAGCCTCTATCATCTGAGGATAGAGAGATTTTTCATTTTGTGTTATTGTTTTTTTTTTTTTTACAGTTTTAATGAAGTATCGAACAGATTAAAGGATCTGGAGAAAAGAAAGAGCAATGTAGAGGAGTCCACACAGACAACTCAGGCTGAAGAGACTAAACAGGATTCTGCAAAGGTACGACAGGGATTCTTAGATATAAAGATATTTAGTCTTCATTAATAATTAGCTGAAAACTCAACTGACCTATGACTGCTATGCTTGGGAAATAATGTTCATGTTATCCCAATCTTCAGGCAGCCTCTGAGGTGGAGAATCTGAAGTCTCAGGTGATGATGCTGTACAAAGAGCTGCAACAGGCTCAGAGCAAACTGGATGAAGCTGAGGGGATGAAGAAAAACCTCCAGGACAGGTAATACTGATGAGTTTATGAACTGTCTTAATTAAGGATGCTTAACGCTTATATTAGACGAAATCTCCTGTGCAGATGTCGGGAGGTGGAGCAGGATGTGGCCACTCTGAAGGCTCAGCTCGTGGAGAAGCAGGCCGTTCAGTCTGAAAACGACCGTCTGAAGCTGCAGCTCGACAGCATGCACGCTCAGAGTCTGGTGGAGCAGAGGAAGGCCGGAGAGGAGAGGTACTTTATCTGTTTATGCCTGTTTACAATTAGAGTGTATCATCCATAAACATACCTCTGTAACCTTCCCTTCTTGTCATTCACAGGACTAACTTAGGCCAGCTGAAGGAAGCATACACCAAGCTTTTTGAAGATTACAATGAGATGAAGGAAGAGAGGAAAAAGAGAGAGGTACATTTGCCAAAAGAAAACTCTCTGTGCTCATTGGTTTTGTTTTACTTTATATTATTTCATGGTAAGTCTTTTACTTCTGTTAGCTTATGGTCAATGCAGCCACATGAAAAGCTGGAAGGAAGATAATAGATGATTAAGAATTTGGTAATACTTACTAAATGGATTATTGACAAGTAATTGCTGGCTGGTAACTGGCAAAATGCTTTATTAACGCACATTAATTCTCAGCATTACTAGGAATAGGTCTGCTGTATAGACACCATGACACTTCTCGGCTCTACAAACAGAGCCTGTGCTGACTTTGATGTTATAGAGATGCTGTGTATGTCTTTGACCTGTGTGCTCTGGTCCTTCAGTCTCAGATGGTGCAGAAGGAGGTTGTGGAGGATCTGCAGGAGCGACTGGACGCTGCTGAAAAGGCACTGGCAGCAAAACAGGAGAAGATCGATGAAATGAAGCAGGAAATTTTTGAGAAAGAGAAGGAGCTCGAGACTGTATCTGTGTTTCAGGCTCAGGTTTGTTCATCACAGAGGTGTATTCTGTTATTGATTATATGTCTGGGTCACCTTGAACCCTGGAAAACTTTGGAAACCTGAAAATTCAGAGAGTAGATTTGAATCCTAGGTGGTGTCCATACTACTGTATATGAAAAAATACTGTTTTAATGGTGAAGGGAAAAAGTCCTGTAGATTTTTATGGGAACTTTAATCTGTTCTCTTCAGGCCGAGGTGTACTCTTCCGACTTTTATGCAGAACGTGCAGCCAGAGAGAAAATCCATGAGGAGAAGGAGCGCCTGGCCACTCAGCTGGAGTTCATCAAGAAGCAGAACAGCCAGCTCCAGGAAGAGATGGAGTCACTCAGCCGGTACAAAATACACTCTGGACTAATACAGTCTGAGAGTTTTAACTTTAGTCTCTAATAAAGTGTGTGCTGTTGTTTGTAGACAATCACTGACACAGATGCAGAAGAGACACGTCGGAGGAAATCCACACGGAGGAGGGCCTTCTTTAGTTGGAAGAGGTATATATAAATGTAAAGAGTTTTCAAGGTTCGGGGACATTTTAGCCTAAAATATATGGCTTCAAAACCTTGGAATAGCAAAATAGTCTTACTTTTATAAGCCCCTTTTGTGCACACTTTAGTTTTTGTTGGAGCAGAGGCCTGGTCCTGTGAGATGAGTTAGAGAATTTTAAACAGGACAGTTCAATGTCACGGGAAATCTATGACATATTGGGTCGAGCAGTATTTGCACAACAACAGGAAGAGCGTGTTTATTGCGACAGTGTTTATTATGTTCCTTTTGGTTTCGATTTCACATAACACTTTGAAAAGAGCGGGTTTGGCTTATGCATAATATATAAACTAGAGCAGAGCTCACAGAGTCATGAAAAACCTGAAAAAGTTATGGAAATTGAAAGTGCAGTTTTTGGAGAAGTCATGCATTTTTATTGTTTGGTCAAAGATTTGGAAAGATAATGGAAACTAGAATAACTTTGATGCTTAGGGAAAAAAATGTCTGTAGAGTTACTCCTAATTCTGTTTTTTTATTGATGATGTTACAGCCCTTTGCAGATCTTTTTTTATACACAACACTCCCATATTTACTACCGTTCACCAATTCAGTGGCAACAGGTCTAACTTGAAGCTACAATTATCCCCAAAACTATTCCCATACCATAATAAGAGATGTGTTTTTAATGGGATCTATATGGGATAATGTATGGAACATCAAAAACCTCTTTGACCTTTAATATGATGGCAACTAATGCATTATTGCTTTGCATTAAGAATATGCTTTATGTTTGAAATAACTAAACATTACATTTTGGTAAAAATCCTTTTTTTTTTTTAAGGTTATGGAGGAGCCCTGTGAAATTATTGGGGTAAAAGTGTATGAACCCTGGTAGTAACTGGTCTTTTTTTCATACAACAAACCTTGACAATGTTTTTGGGATGTGCTTGTATAGCATAAATGGGACACAAGGCTGAGTGAGACAGGATATTGGTCGGGGAAACCCACTAATATCATGGAAAGAAGCATAAAAGGGCCTATAGACAGATTTGACAAATACATCACTGTTACTCTGGGTAACAGGGTATGCTAGTGTCGTCCAGAACTTTAAAAAATAAACACAACTTTCCTAAAACATATATTGAGACAGTCCCCATGTGTTTTTTCAGACGACACAAATCATCAAAACTCACCAATGTTGCTTTAAATCATGTAATAACCAGTGATAGATCCACGCTGTAATGAGTATTTTTGTCTAACAGGAACCGAGTGGCAGCATCAGGGCAATATCCCTGAACACGCCTGTCCCAAGTGCAACGAGATCTTACCGGACCTGGACTCGCTGCAGATCCACATCATGGACTGCATCAACTAGACCTCAGTAAAGAAAGCAGCTGCTACATTTGCACCTTATTCAGAGTCTTCCTCTGCTTCGCCCTGTACCTCTTTCTCTGACTGTTGGTGTGGCAGCACTCCACAGACCCCTGCAGGATCACTAAATATCAACTCCAAAAACTGTATGTAAAATAACATAGAATAGAGAATATATATATCAAAAAGTACATATATATGACCGAAAGTCCTCTGTGCTGTTATTTTATACCCTGTCTTCTAAAATGTAAAGGTGTGGTGATAGAAAACAAAATGCAGGTGATTATTTTAAAATGAAAACTGTGTTGAAATAAGCTTAAACGCAGCATTACTAATGAGCTTTATATAGGGTTGCTTAATTCCTGCAACTGAAAAACTGGTGAAAGAAGATTTATGCATCAGTAAAGGCACTTTAATATGAAGATATAGATTTAAATTTGACTCTTAACATTCATAGATAATGATTTCTTTTCAATCCTTCTTCCAAAAGCCTTTGTGCTGTAGGTTATTGTCTAGAGTGGACCACTGCTCATCTGTTTCCAGTTCAAAGGCCGTTTGATTTTATGTTGACTGTTCTGTCAATGGGTTAAATAAATGTCGATGTTTCTGAATCAGTTTGGATGCATTTCTGTGGTTGATTATAGTACAATGGTAGTAGTCACATGGCACCGTTCTTACTGATGCTGCTCCTTTTTCCCATTTTTATCAAGTGTCCCAGCACCAGATACATTGAATACATATCACTATCTGTGGTTGGTATTTAGTTTCTTGGTGTAAAATGTAACATACAGTTAAACAATATTTAAAAAGTAGTATATAATCACATTAACATGACATTCTGTGTATTTGTGCATCATAGAAAATAAGACATTTAAAGCTACATAGGACCCAACAGAAGGTGCAATACTACCCGTTCCTGTTCCTACAGCTGCCCAGAGAGGACAAACTAACTTGTGCATTTATGAACTAAATATATTTTTTGTTTTTACATTGTTTTTAAGTCAAATAACCATCAGACCTATTTGCATTGGGTTTGTTAATAAACAACAGTATGTCCATCTAGGGCTACCATAGCTGTTCACATGCTCTAAAAAAGGAGTGTGGCGTTTGGGATTGCACTTTTTCCACCAGATGTCACCAAAACGACCATAAATGGGTCGATGGTGCACATTTGCTGAATAATGTTAGATAATATGAAGTTATATTTTACAAAGGGATATATACATCTCTGTATATATTGCTGTAATATTTCTAATCCAAAATCCATTACTAATCTAATCTAAAATTCATTTTAGATTTCTATCTCATGTTTTTGTAAGTGTATAAACATCCCACACTGCCTTTAAAACTTAAAAAACAAAATATGGGACAGACACAGCCACCCCAGGAGCATGGAGATACTGCATAACCAAAAACAAATGGAGAAACTGATGAAATATAATACATTATGCTTGTACAGCTACTAAATGAAGAAAATTACTGCAATAATTCTAACATTGTCCGTGCCAAATATAAGGCTTTTGGTGGTTTTCTCTACAGGACAAATTTCAGGGTAAACTCACATTTCTGAGGTCCTGGTTTCATCAGATAAATGTATGTTTACATTCTATGGTTGGAACAGTGGCGCAAACTGCAGAGACAGTCAGGCTGTGAAAATGTGCATTTCCATTAAAGACATGCCCCACAAACTAAAACTTGATTTAAAATTTGTATTTTATTAGCATTTAGAATATTTAAAGCAATACTATGTGACTTTTTACTTTAAAATATGGAGTCTGTAAATAATTTTTATAATAAAAAATAGCCTGAAATTCATCCTGGTTTCTTACAGCCTTCATTTAAGAAACTCATATTTCATATCACTTAATGTGTAAGATATTTTGGGGGAAAAAATTGTCTGGTCTGGAAGAGGATAAGGGCCATTTTAAAAAATAAAAATAAATAATAATTGAGGGTTGAGTACTGAGATTAAAAGCAGAATTCTGAGATTAAAGTCAGAATTGAAAAAAAAAAAAATAAAGTAAAATACAGGGTCACACAAAAAAAAGTCAGTTGCAAAATCAATTAATGTGGTATTATAATATATTACATTTAATATTATCAGTAAATACGCATCACAATATAGCAATAAAAACTATTATTCTTAGAGTTGTAACATTTTTTTATACAGATGAAGAAATGAGGAAAAGATATAAAGACATAACAATTCACTAAAGGCATTTAAGGGTCTGTCAGAGACAATTAATGTAAGTTCTCTGCTTGGATATTTCAATGTACGTATATTTAGGATTAAATGAGACAATATGACTCTTCAGAAATGCCTCTATCTAGGATTATTTCAGTGTTATGTGAAGATTTGTCCATTTAATCATCGGATAAAAGATTGAATTCAGCCTTTAAAATGTAATGTGTGCTCAGAATCATTCCCAACCCACATTAACAGAATAAATACAATGCACTGTTAGCATACATATGGTTCCCGATCACCAACACGTGTCTGGAAGATGACAACATAGACATATGCAAGACAATACTGGATGTAAGAGTTAAAAGGCAAACCTGGATGACAAAAATATCAACATGGACAGTGATAAATCAATGGATCAAAACAGATTTAAAGTTCCAGTGGAAGAATTTTACTTTTTGGGAACTATAAAAATGAACTTTGAGGTTATATCTCTCTGTATTTTCGTGTAAACAGTTACATAGTGCTACTAAGTTCACATGAATGCAGCATTAGTATTGATTGCATTTATCATTTTTACCAGCAGCTGTGAAGCATTTGAATGGCACTTTTATCATTTTATCATTTCTTATTTGTGTTCAGTTGTTAACGTTCATTGCCTTGTATTTCTTATTTATTTTGGGGTATTTATGTCATTTTTTTCCATTCCTGACCCTGCTGTTTGGGTGTTCAGATGTTATTGTCATGTGTGATTATGCGACCCAAAACCCCTGTTTTATTTTCAGAGAGTCAGCCTCGAGTCCTCCTCGGGTGAATATAAGGAGATCCATGAACTTTTCTGTAACACCATGTCGGGTTTTGACATCCTTAAAATCGAAAGGATTCAGAACAAATCTGTTTGGGAAGCCTTTCAGCTGTATGTATTTTAAAATAATCTGACACAATAAGATTTGACCTAAAAGGTGATTATTCATGTCATATTTTTAATAAAAGGCACAAGAATCACATGAAGAACAACAACCATGGACAACCTGTGACAGAAAAAAAGCTTTTCCATGGGACCGACGAAAAACACATCAACACTATTTGTGCCACCAACTTCGACTGGAGAGTCTGTGGAGTCAATGGGACGGCTTACGGCCAAGGTCAGTCTCTGAAATATGGGAGGAAAGCGTTTTTAAATTGTGAAAGAAGATCAGTTAATACATTTGCATTGTGGAGCTTTATGACAGGCTCTGGTGGTGAAACCTAGGATTTCATTTGCACAATTTTAACCCCTTCTTTCTAGAACTTGTGATCACCTACGGTAGCCCTGTAGGGACATGCCTTGGCATTGTTTTGGTGACATTTACTGTTTTTTTTTTTACTTTGTTTTATGATTTTATTAAATTTGTTTAAATGTTTATTTTGTGGGGTTTTTTTAGAAGTTTTTTTCCCTTAATGTTGTTGTACGGCACAGTGGCCAACAGTGTTATTTTTGCTCTATAAATAAAAAACAGCTATTAGAAGTAATTGAACTAATTGGTCTTTCCACTGGAGCTTTAAATATCTTTTTTTTTTCAAGATAGACAAATGCTAAGATTGTAATTTTGAGGCAATTGTTCAACATTTGGCAATATTAGGCTTTTTTCCCCATAGTTTCAGCTGATTTGTTCTTTCTGCAACTGTGTTAAAGTTTGGACATTTACTTTTAATGAATACAGGTTAAATTAGTATCAGCTGACCAGCCTGTAAATAACCAAGTGTTCTGAATACAGACGACCTCCTTCTAAAGACGATGGTGAGGTAAACCTGTACGACAGCTGTGTGGACGACGTCGTGAACCCTTCCATCTTTGTTGTTTTTGAAAAGCAGCAGATCTACCCCGAGTACCTGCTGCAGTACGAAGAGAGGAGCCAGGACATGGACTTATTTGATGAAGGAGCAACACGACTGAGAAACCGGCAGGTAGCGCCTGTCCCGACAACATCACCATTAATCAAATCTTCAATTGCAGATTTGACTGTTGTATCGAAACCAATAGCACAGACATCATGGAGGACAGCAGCAGTCACTACAGCAGCGTCAAAACCTATACAGAAATCAGTGATAACGCCTGTGAGGAGACACTTGGATCCGCCCAAATCAGCATACACCTCAAACCCTCTAATGGCACCAATACCCATAAACGTACCAAAACCAACACTGACTCCAACAACATCTGTAACTGCACCAAAACTGTTGGTGATTCCACCTTGTTTTACTAAATACACCTCAGATTCCCAACCAAGCACATCGTCAAGCCGAACCACATCAGCCTCTTACTTGTACACATTAGACTGCCTCAAGAATTTATAATCAATTCCTATTGTCTGACCAACTATATTTTATTAAGAAGACAAAGCATTAGGCCAGTGATGCACAAAAACAAATGGAAGACAAACAAATACTAAAAAGCAAATAATAAAAAGCACAAATGCACTTAAAACATGAGTAAATCCTGGGAGCGCCTCGATGCCTCACCTGGTGGAAGGTGTACCATGTACCTGAGGGACCCAGGTTCGTTTCCAGGTGGGGTCATATGCTCAATGTCTCACCCTGTTTTGAATAAAGGCTAAAAGGCCCCCAAAAAATCTGACAGATAAAGCTCTGCATCTCAGTCGGCATTGCTTCGTTTTAAGGATGAACAATTGTACTGTAAACTTTATAGTGTTGACCTGGGAGCTCATCAACAGGACATGAGAGACATAGTGGATCAGGTTAAACAGACGTGGCAGAGCAAAACTAAAGATACTTTTCAATCTTGGTGCATTTTCTTTTCTGAGTCACAATGAGGTCATTTTACATTAAGACAATCTACAAGTTTAGGCAATCGATAACTATTTACCATCTCGTTAAGTTACTGCTCTTTTAGTTCATATTAGGAATGCAACAATAGCAAAAGCTCACAAAATCTCACCCCAATAATGTGGTCAAATAAGGTGGTGTATTTATTACCACATATTATAGAAATGTAATACAATTAAACTGCACAGTTTTGCTGGTTAGACTGGTTAGAGCTGGACAGAAGGAACGGACCACGCTGGTAAACATTTTCAAAACCACAGTTTACAAAAACAAATATGTTTCTGAACCCTGCTTTAACAGTGTAAACTAAATACTATCAAAAAGACACATTGCCAGATCAAATGTATTTTTACTGATTGGCTTCATTAACATGGACATGTATAAACCATCATTTAAATCATGTCATGTAAATGTTTTAAAAATATTTAATAAATAATTCTACTTCATAATAAATAAACCATATGTGTCTCAATGTTAGTGTGTATTGGGGCCCCTAGGTACATACTGCCAAAAATAACGCATTTTTAAATAATCACAATTTGTTGTTTATAATTACAAAGTGTTTATAATTACAAAACTAACATTTTGTATAAAAGCTAAATTTATAGATTCATATTATTTAATTTTTTAATCAATGATTTAATTATTTAATCAATTACCTTTAGAGTAGTGTTGTAGATGGAGGGGAGGTTGTATCTGAGTCCACCAAGTGGGCAAGTGGTTTGAAAGAGGAGTCAAGGAAGCCATTTTTGTTAAAATGGAAAAGCCTTCTTTGAACAGAGGAGGTGGACTCAGATACAACCTCCCCTCCATCTACAACAGTGTTTTGAAGCCTAAATCAAAGCAGTTTCACTCTAATATGAAACTAACTAGAGTTAGCAGTTATGCTAATGGGTTTCGGGAGCCTAATGACTCCCCCACCAGCTCCCACACTGCCCATTCAACTCTTAACAACTATGATACCAGTCTAGCCTGGTCCAATCACAGTAGTCTCAGGTTAAATCCCTCCCTCTGAGGGATAAATATCTCAGCTCTATCTCAGTTGAACTCAGAGTTGACAAAGTCCCTTGGATGAGGGATGAAACGTCTTCAGGCCATTGCTCCTGTTTTTTCCTGAGCAATGGTTTCTCTTTGCTGGTATTCTTCTAATGTTTGTAGCAACCATCCAGTCTCTCTCTTTTAACAGCAGCTCTTCCTCCCTTCTTGTCATTTGTTCTAATGTTGTCCTCAGTTGAGTCACCTTCACATCACATTTCCTTTTTTCCACCAAGAGCCGGTTATATCTTTCCTGTGCTGTTTTTAATTCTTTTTTAATTCCATCTCCAAACGCCTACAGATATTTTCACACTTCTCACGTTCAGTTTTCTCTCATTGCAGATCATTGTACACGCGCAAGTACCTTTCTTTCAGAGCTGGAACACTATCTTAATACTCTTGATAAAGGGCAGTCAATTTCTTGTGTTTTTCCTTAAGGTCTTCAAGTTCCTGGCATAACTCAGAATCTCTCTTTGCAAGTTGTTTTTTCTCCTCCTCCCATATCTTATGTGTTTTTATCCACATTCTTTCCCTCTCGTAGGAGTCTTTAACAGCCAAACTCAGCTTGGCGTCCAGCTGCCATTCTGCTCTCTGTTTGACACTGAATTTCTTCCTCCAGTCTTCTTCTTTCTGAGCCCACTCTGCCAATTGTTCCTGTGCTTTTTTAATTCAACTTCATGTTGAACTAACTTTTGCTGATATTCCATCTCCAAATCACTCCAGGTATTTTCACGCTTCTTATGTTCAATTTTCTCTCGATGCAGGTAACCATGCACAAGTAATTTTGTCTCAGAGGTGAACCTGTGTTTTTCACGAAAGATGATTTCTCTTTGCTCGTATTCTTGTAATGTTTGTACCAGTTGCCTTTGCTCCTCTTCCCATTTTTCTTGTGTTTTTATCCAGATTCTTTCATTATTCGCGAAGGCTTCTTTCTACATCAAATTGTGATGGCCTCTATCATCAAATCAATTCTTATGTCATCTAATTCCTCCCTCCAGTCTTTCTCTTTCTGAGCCCACTCTGCCAATTGTTCCTCTGCTGTTTTCAATTGATCTTCATAATGTTCTGTATTCTGCTTCATTATGCTGAAGAGCTTTTGCCTACTGTAGTACCAGGACTGCTTTTGCAGCCACTGGCTTTTTCTTTTGTCCCAGTGCCTTTTCCTCTTTACAAATTCTTGCTGGAACTCACGTACATCTGCCACAATTAAAAGGCTTCTGTTGGTATTGTCCAGCATCTGTTCAATCGGAATGTATTTTCTGGGGCTGGGTATTCCTCTTCCGTCCTAAGCCACTCCAGATCTTGAGGTTTCCAGTGCGTCTCTGACTCTTCAGCAGCACTTTCGTTGTATTCTTTTTCTGCAAGAAGCCACTGCTGCTCTTCCTCCAGAGAGATCTGCTCATCTCTTTTCCACTTCTCCTCTGAGTTTTTCCATTCCTCCAACAATGACCTCAGGAGAATAGTTATATCGTTGTCTTCCATGGCGTGTTGGTCCTGTTCTGTAGACATTTCTCTGTGTAACAACTCTGTGTCCTTTCTCGGGGTGATTGTTATGAAACTAAAGTTCTTAAATGATACACACAGGCATGATTCTACTGATCTCATGTCTAAGAATCATCAAAATGATTTTGAGAATATATTTTTGGGCTAAAAGTCATGTCTGACAAATGAAATGACATGTTTTTGTTATACAATATTGTTCAGTTCCTTTTAAATTATAAATACTTAGTCTTTTTATAAATCTGTTTTGAAGGTTGGTTGGTAAGGCTTTCTGGTGTGCCTTATACATAGTTTTCAAAATATAAAATTCTACTAATTCATTAAATTTCAATAAGTTTTGTTGTATAAATATAGGGTTTGTAGGATCCCTATATCCACTCCCATTTAAAATCCTTACCGCTCTCTTTTTTTTGACAAGCACTTCCCCATACTTCAATACAATAGGTCAGATATGGAAGAATCAGTGAGTTATACAAAATATACAATGCATTTTGATTTAAAGATTCTTTTACCTTATGTAGAACAGCTATAGTTTTGGCTATTTTTACTTTTACATTATCTACATGTGGTTTCCATGTCAAATTCTCATCAATCATAACACCCAAAAACTTTATCTCATTTGTTCTTTGTATTTCCACTCCTTCAATATATAGTGAAGCATCATCACATTTTCTTTTGTTACCAAAAATCATAAATTTCGTTTTAAGAATATTCAATGACAATCTATTTATATCAAACCATTTTTTAATTTTCCTAAATTCATTCTGTACAGTATCTAGAACTTTTTTTTAGGTTTTCTCCTGAGTAGAATAAGGTTGTATTGTCAGCAAATAAGATACATTTTAGTAAATCAGAAACAAAAACAATTATCATTCACATAAATGAGAAAGAGTATAGGTCCAAGGACAGATCTTTGCGGTACTCCACAAATGATCTTACATATATCTGATTTCATGTTATTAATTTCAACAAACTGTTTTCTATCTTTTAAATAACTGAAAATCCATTGATGTGCTACCCCTCTAATCCATTTGTACAATTTATCCATTCTTATTCAGAAAAATCTGGTTTGGACTAATTGTAACAGTTTAAAAAGTGGTGCTTTATGTTCTCTGATTGGTTTTATGTCTCCCCATTTTGTCACATATTTGAATTGAAAAAAAAAAAAAAGATGGTAACAGATTTTGAGTTGGGAAATTCATAAGGAAAGTTTTTTCCAGAATCTAATACCACAAACAAGTTGAACCCAATAAATATAGCTTTAGAAAACTGATTAAGGAATATTATTATACTAATATACAGCTTTTCTAACAAGTCCAGGTCATTCATATGTGGACATAAATATTAACCAATGTTTTTAGGCAAGGTTTTGAATAACAATAATCAAATCAAACAGATACATACTATGTTCATGTTGATGAGATGATATCAAGCCGAAAAGGTGAGCAACACTCACACGTTTACTAGTTTTTTCTTGAATCAGTGTTAATGAATATTACTAAAGTTTTCAAGAACCATATAAATGCAGCATAAAGGATTTAAACTGTAATAATATACACACAAAGCTCTGTTAATTAACATACAGTAGTGTGATGACCTCCAACCTAATGCTCTCAGACTGATGCAACTCATTCATCATGAGAAGTCAGGAACATACATCCAAATGAACTGAAAAGACAGTACATCCACAGTTTCTCAGTTTGTGTTCATTCAAATGTTCTAAACACTAGATCTGAAGGGGCATCATGTCAAAGCCACGTCCTTAAGTCTTTTGCAGCTCAGGTTTGTGCATTTTGGTGATCTGTGTTGAGATGGCTGTAATGAAGAGTATCCATCCTGGTGTTTTTGTGCTGACTGCTTGTCTGTCTTTGTCCGAACCAGTTTGTGTAAAAGTGCGTCACTGCCCGGAGAAGGTGGAGTAGTTTTTTGGGGAGTGAGTGTTTATGTGCGGCTGGGAATGTGTGTGCATGTTGGGCAGGGGCAGCGAGGCGTGGCGGTCTCCAGACAGTCGAGTGGACAGCAGTTCATCATCCGTGGAGTTGCCTAAAACATATAAATAAACTTTGTTGTAAAGTTTGTGGACTTACCCTCTGAGATGAGGGCCGTGTTTATGAACCGTGCATTTGAAAAGCCCGCCCAGGAGCAGTTTCGCCATTGCCCTCTTTGCCCATTTTAGTAATATCCTCTGTAGGAGGAGTCAGAATATCCAAGTTGGAAGCGCCGTTCATTGGTGGAATTAGACCAGTGGTGTCAAAATCAAAATGGCGAGGGGCCGCAATAGTAAATAAGAAGCATTTCTGGGGCTGAAGACTGACAAATCCAACTAAAACCTATTCAAATCCAACTAAAAACTGCTCAAATACAACTGAAATCTGTTCAACTACAATTGACATCTGTTCAAATCCACCCGAAAACCTGTTCAAGTCTGTATAAAACCTGTTGAATTCCAACTGAAACCTTATAAAATCTAACTAAACCCTGTTCAAATCCAACTAAAACCAGGTCCAAATGCAGCTGAAACTTCAAAATCCTTATAAAACCTGTTTCTATTCAACTACAACACATTTAAGTCAATATAAAACCTGTTAAAATACAACTACAACCTAAAACCCCAAAATATTACTTACAGAAAGTATTGAAGGGCCACATAAAACATTGCAAAGGGCCGCATTTGGCCCCCGGGCCTTGTGTTTGACAAGTGAATTAGACCAAATGGAAACATTGCTTCCATTATTTATACATTCAATGGAGAAAACCCTTTCAAGCCCAAACAGTACTTCCGTACATGATACCTTGCTAATTTTGGAGTTAAAGTGAATACCAGCGTTGAGGCGGACAATTACAGTACTTTAGCAGTCCAATAATTGAGTTTATCTCGCTTTTATCTTTTATTTTTATTCAGGCACATCATAGGGCACCTCGCTGTAAGTTGACAACACAGCAGCGGGGTCCTTCGTTTAGCGCCAGTTTGGATTTTTTTTATCTGTTGGGTTTAGTCAGGTTAAAGAACAAAACCACTTTAAAAACTCCCGTTTAACATTATGGCTTATACATATTGGCATTAAAAATATAACTCTGAACGGACAGGTTTACGCTGCTCTCAGATTTGTTAACGCTGAACTGATTTCTGGTAAGTTTAGCTTCGTCTTCGAGTACTTCTGTATTGACCATTGGATGAATGTTGAATATTGTGTAAAAAGCCAGAGATACTATATTGTTATTTGACTTTATCTTGATTTAACACGAAAATAATGTTAAAGTGTTAGATGCCAGGTATGCTACATTAGTGACTTAAATATTAGTCTTTGTGACTATGCTATAGCGCTGTTTTGTGATTTAACCCTCCTGTCGTGTTCACCTCCCGCCCCTTACTTTAGTGTTTTTTAACTGCTCTTAAATTAGCACAAAAAAAAAACATTTTTCACCACCAGTTTTTTATTCAACATTGTTTAGCTGTGAAATATGTCTCAAAGTAGTGTTTAACATGAATTTATAGAATTAGACATAAAATACCTGCAGTGAAAATACAAATAGGCACTGAAAATGTATTTCAAAATGAACATGTAATGTAAAAAATTAATGGAAAACCAAAGACCAAACTCAACATGAAGTCGTGTGTGTGTGTGTGTGTGTGTGTGTGTGTGTGTGTGTGTGTGTGTGTGTGCGCATGTGAATTCACTCAGGTCAGAGTGGGCCTTGCAAACATAGGCATCACATTTGCAGCATCTCAGGCTTTTTTTGTTGTCTCTAGGGGCACAGAGCTCACAGCACTTCCTTTTCTGCCCATGTCCTTGTTGGGGGAATGTGCTGGTGCCGTTGAATAAGAGGAGTCACCAAAGCTTTCCCCAGCTCTGCTAGGAAAAGTCTCCTCTTGAAACTCTTCCCCTGATTCCAGGTTGCGTCCATGGCTGTCCAAACCACATATGCGTTGAAAGCCGACACATCAAGGATGTTGTGGAACAGTGCCACAGGGCAGCGGGCTGTCATTCGCTTGCAGGTGTATGTCTTCCACTTCCGAGACATCCTCCTCTATCTCTGGTTCAGTTTCAGTGCCCTCTTCATCATGTCCAAAAACCTGGACCAGAACCTCTTCGACAGAGAACCGCTTGGTCAGTCGCCTACTCATTGTGCTCAGAGTAAAAGGAGTGCAAGGCAAACATTAAGCTATATATATATATATATATATATATATATGGGGTCTGTGTGAAGATGATACATTGATTAGTCTGGAAGGTGGGGTTCACGTGGGGGATAGGCACAAAAGCGTGGGAAAGAGATGGGTTCACATAACAGACACCTGTCTAGTCTGTGTGAAGATATGATACATCGTTTCATCAGGAAGTTAGTTCACGTGGGAGGATCGTCACATAAGCGCGGGAAAGAGATGTGTACCTGCAAAAGACATTGTTCAGTCTGAAATGTGTGTGTGTGAGTGAGTTGGGGTAGTGTGTTCTGTCTGATGGATGAATATAGTCTAGATACCCATTCATTTCCAATGGCGGTCACTTTTGACCCGGGAACATCACAGCTGTAACAAGGTTGATTAAAACACTCAAAATTCAATGAAAGAGGTGATCATCACTTTTAAATGTTCAAGTGCATAGTGTGGAGGATATCATGAGGCCTTGAGGCAATCAGATGTAAAACACAATATTTATGAGTGTTTTAAGTTGTAATCGGTCAGATTTGACCCGAACACGACAGGAAGGTTAATTATGTTATTTCAGTAGATTCTTATGTCTTACTTATGCAATTTTTTCAAACCATGGACAAATAGATCGTTTTTGTACTAGGAGTTAAAACCATTTTTATTCCTACCTCAAAACAATAGTAAAATACTGAAAGCTTAAGCTTAAACCTGACTAAATATGAAAATAAATCATGTGTGGATGGCTTTATGGTTCAATCCGTGTTTTACAGCTTCTTCATCTCCATGTAAATCATACCTGTCTGCTTTTGTTGTAGGTTTATTGATATCAGCATCACCACAAGAAAAACATGGATTGTAAGTATCATCACATTTTAACAGTTAATTGATAAAATCACAGAAACACCAGGAAAAGTCATGGTAATCTAAAATGGACATCATCGTTAAAATATTAATACAGCATTTTTTCCTTTTACAGAGACCATATATGAAGAATATAAATGAATGTTACTGTAGTAAAAGTATATAAAATTTGGGGTGTGTGTTCAGGTGAAGATGATCTGGACATTTTGACGGCGCTTCTCGAGGAGAGTGAAGGAATCGGAGTAGAGCAGAAACAGAAGCGAGCGGATGATGAACTGGACGACCTGTTTGATGAGGAAAACGACGGAGAGGAGTACAAAGACGGAACTGAGGATCGCGTTTCTGAACTGTTTGGGGACGTGGATGATATTGAAAAAGAAGATAAAAACGCAGAGGTTTCAGAAAGTCTCAACAGGTCTAAGGAGGATTTACAAGGTCTGTTTTTAATAGTAGTTTTATATTACAGCAAGCATTCTCAGTTTTTGCATTCCTTAGAGTTCAAGTGTAGCCACCAGCTTGAATTATTTTGACTTTCTCTTTTCTGTTTTGTATTAAACACAGACTATAGCAGTTTGAGAGAGTCAAAACTCAATTTATAGACTTATTATTATTACTCTTCATATAAAATTATTCATTTGACATTTTTTGTACACATTATGCATCCCAAAGTTTAATATACAACCAGAAAAAGTGAATTACCCTAAAATTTCCAGATGAATAAACATTATTTCCAGGACATTTTAATCCCTGTCAGGTCATTTCTAGGGTAGTTTAAGTACTCTCTAAATTTTTTTCTGAGGTCCAAAGGGTACTTATTTGTCTGTTCTTTTTTCAGATGAGCTTAAACGGATGCAAGAACAGATGCAGCGATTACAACAACAGCTTGAAATGAGCCAAAAAGGTTCACCCAAAACAGTAGCGTCTCCTAAACCAACCTCTCAGCAGCCGATCTCAAAGCCAAACTCAGCAAAACCTGCCACAACACACAATGCAAAGACACCAGCAGGTAAAAATACACTCTTAGATGTTAGCATTCCTCCTCTTTCCATGTATTTTTGTTGTGTACTGTTAGAACAAAGGTGGTAAATATCAGTCTTTCCTCTGTTTTTCCAGCGTCTTCATCGACTCCTCAAAGGAAACTCCAGGAGTCGTCCGATTTTTCTTCCCAACTCGTCAACGCTGATTCATTCAAACGGAAACCTAGAGTCACTCACCTGAACAAAACCAGCACTTCTCCAGGTAAAAGACATCATCAGACCGAGTCAGTCCCTTTAGAATTGTTTTCACTGAGCGTTAGGTTCAGAAAATGTCAAATATTGTAGAACAGGTCTACTCTGTCTGTAAAATATTGATGTAAGGTATTCAAGAGGGATCGCTCACTCACTGGAACTGAATATTTTTTTCTTACAGAAAATGTGAGAATATTATTAACTTGTACTGTTGTTGTAATTTTAGAAAACAGAGGGCCACTGGTGGAGATAAAGTTGGGCAGTTCATTCCAGCCCGTTGAGAGCACAAGCACAGCAGCCAATCCTCTCCGTTCACCTCCAGCGGCCCACAGCAGACCGGGGTTCACATCATCAGCAGGACAAACAAGACCCTCGTCTGTACCGGCTCTGCCTAAAGATGTCGCCGTGGAGAAATACTCAAGGCTCAGGCTCAGGTTGGAAATTAAACTCAACACTGTTCCCACGTGTCATGGAGGAACCTGGGAATTTCGAGACTAGTGTGTAGACATTGAGGTGATGTGGAAATGTCCTGGAAAGATCAGTGGACCTGGAGTGAGTGTGTTCGGATCTTCAAGGTTTAGCTGCGTGGCTTCAGACCTGGTTGAACCCTGGTCTTAGTGTTATTGTAGGGCTTTAGACATGGCGTAGTGCATTTAAATACAGTACACTTGGTAATATAGTCAATATGGGAGTGTCAGTCCAGTTTTTCTTCCCAATAGATGCATGACCATTATAAGATGTATCAAGTAATAAATTACCTATTTTAAAATGAGTTATGTGATGAATTAACCTTACTGTGGTGCGTTTGCACTGAAAAGTTTCTGGAGGTTAAATTATTGAGTCCTCTAATGAGTGTAAGAGCATGAAAGAAAACAAATGCTGTGGCAAACCTCACAATGTCTGTGTTGTTTAAAAGCCAAGGACAGGGGATGGTCCATGTTTTTCTGTGTAGCATCCGTCCTCAGTTGTATTAATGTGATTAGATATAAGTTCTCACAAGATGGTAGTAGTTATTTAGTGAAGTATCAAATCTATGCCTTTTGTCTTTAAAAGAGCAGATAGTTTCCTTGTTTCATGTCAAGAAACCAACATACTTCATTAACACATACTTTAAACCCATTGGAAATTCAAGCTTTGAGTTTTCAGGCTGCAGTAGTCAGGGTATTATAATAACTTGGCCTCAGTTATAGAAGATTTCTCATGAGCAACACATATTGGGTCTGTAAATAATTAAATGACAGTTAACAGTGTAAACCCTGGTTAAGACTGACTTAATACTGTAACATTATTTTCAGCTGCTAAGTCGAATGTGTTTTTGTTTTTTAGGAGGCCGCGGGTTTCCTCCAGTGAGATGGACCGTAAAATGGCCGGCCGCCGTTTGATCTGTCTGTCCCAGGTCCCAGAGAGACTGGCTCGAGAGAAACTAGAGGAGAGCGACTGGGTGACGTTTGCAGTCGTCGTTAGTAAAGCGACTCCACAGAGCAGCAGCAGTGTAAGTGAGACATTTACAAATCCTCAGAAACAGATCATTTTCAGATTACGTTTATGACTTGTTTTTTTTTTTCTCTTCAGGGAAAAACCTTCAGCATCTGGAAACTGAACGACCTTCACAACCTGGAGGTGTTTGTGTCTTTGCTGCTGTTTGGTGAAGTACATAAAGAGCACTGGAAAACTGACCCCGGGACAGTCATCGGTCTCCTCAACCCCAACCCCATGAAACAGAAGGACGGATACGACGGGGCAAGTCTACACTCGAATTGTTGCACATATGAAACCAGCCTCGTGTCTTTGAATGAAACATACAGGAAACAAAACCAACAGTGAATAGAGGTTATTGTAAAAAAAAATGGATGGAAATGCTAGAGATTAAAAGAGAACAAATTAAAAAGCAAACAGTATCATTTATAATTTACTCCTGGGATTAAAAAACATGCTGATATTGTATATTTGAACTGACTAATTAACTGGTACATGGCATGCATTTATATGCGCTTTTTTCTACCTTCTGCTCTCAAAGCACTTTACATCAGGCCATCATTTTGCAGGGGGTTTTGACACATTTATTTGGCACTGCCCTTACATTTAGCTGTGTTGCTCTTTCCAGAAATGCACAATTCTTACAAGTTGTACCAAGCTGTAAAGGTGACTAATCAGGCTTTCCAATTATGTAAAAATACAACACCATTTGGTATTACTAAAGGGGAGAAATGATTGACTAAAATAAACATATGTTGAGGATTATTTCTACAGGACTTGTAAGAGTGTAAGAAACTGCAATCTCCAATAACACCACCAGATGCTGCCAAAGGGCTGCACGTGGACGAGACTATATAATGCACACCTTTTTGAGATATAGAGAAAACTATTTATTCCTTTATTTGGTTATGCTTTCCTTTACCTTCTGTTTGTTAATATTTTATCATGTTGCTCTGTTCAGGTGAGCCTCACAGTGGACCACCCTCAGAAGGTGCTGCTGATGGGTGAAGCTCAGGACTTCGGGACGTGTAAAGGTGTGAAGAAAAATGGAGAACCCTGCTCCCAGATCGTCAACATCGTCAGTCCCACTTCTCACTTTCATTCGGTCTACACTTTTCTCAGAACCACACTAACGCTCTTGTTATCTCTCTCTACAGTACGAGTGTCAGTTCTGTCAGTACCACGTCAAGGCCCAGTACAAGAAGATGAGCTCGAAGAGGGCCGACTTACAGTCATCGTTTTCAGGGAAAGCGCCGAACAAAATCAAAGGCAAAGGAGGAAACTTGAGAGAGCGTTTGTGTCAGGACGGTTTCTACTACGGAGGCGTGTCGTCTGCGGCCTGCGCTGCTTCACTGTGAGTCTTTGGAGAGGCTTTATACATTTATAGGATGTATGTGGATGTACAGGAAAAAAACATCTCAAAAGCTTTATTCAGAAGAGACATAATTAAAATAAGTGCTACTTTACTGTGAGTCTTTGTTTCCTGTTGTGAGTTTATAGGACTGTAGCCTTGACCCAGCTGTGGTAATTGAAATCCTTAAAATCAAAGATGCATTTTTGTTTTTGTGTATTTGAGGAAAACTGTTCATCTTTTAACACAAACAGCAATAGGGTAATAGGGACACTAAAATTCTCATTCATCTCTAAATAACAAGAAATTACAATTGTAATTGAAGAGTTTCTTGGATACTGTAGCTGTAAACATGCTTGAATTGTGTCTTCAGGGTTGGAAAAAAACTAAATGTATTTGTCTGGTGTTATTTTACTTTGATCTTTACTTATAATTTGTTCATTAAATAGGTTCAAATATGCAAATTATAACAGACAGTAACAATATAGTAATTACAGAAGTAATATTTATATGATGTTATATAGAGGACACAGCTGCTCATTATATTATGTGTTCCAGTGGAGCCTCCAAACCAAACAAACCTGCTCAGAAAACTCTGGACACACTGTTTGTGAAAGGCTCGGCTCAACACGTGGCTCAGGCCAAAAGACTGGGTAAGATCTTTTAGACACATTCAATCAGTGAAACAATAAACTGCAACAACCACATCAGTATCATTTGTCTTTCTCAGCGATGCAGTCCGGAAATGTCTCAGGCTGCTCGGATGAGTTCAAAAGTTTGATGTTGGTGCCCACTCCTGGAGCTCTGCAGCTGAAGAAACATTTAGCTCAGAACCAAACAGGTACCAAAGAAATTAAAGACCAAAGAACAGTACAATCTAGGGGCGTGTGATAAGATGATAATACTTAAAGTTCGATGCTCAAACCCTTTTTTTGTTTTTATAACTTTATTTTTGGACTACACTTGTCTATATCCTTCTATTTTACTTCTCACTGTATATAACGCATGAATAAAACATTTGGAGATTTTTTTGTATTGAGATGTTAGTAAAGTCTCCACACTACAGTGCAGCACCAGGATTCATAAGTAATGTAGGGTCTGTTTTCAAAAGTCTGTTTTTTCCTGTTCCCAAGTAATGTGGAGAAGTTGTGAATACTTAGTGATACATTTCAATGACAATATCGCAAATCATACTGTTTACTGTTATCAAAACAAGACATTGGCAGACTGCAATCTAAACTGAATGAGCTGTGTAAAAATGAACGTGTTATATGTTCCCTGTAGTGGTCTGTGTGCACTAATCACACATTTTCCCCAGTGACTAAAACCGCAGAGGCAGCCTCCATGCAGTCCATCTCTGCCTCAGACCTCCTGAAACAGCAGAAACTAAAGCAGAAGGAGCTCCTGGAAAACCGCAGACGCAGAGCCGAAGACCTCCAGAAACAAAGAACCGGTCTGATGTCTCCTAAAACTGCCTCTGACGTCCCCAAATCCACTCAAATCCCCGCCACGCCGTCCACGCCCACACTGGGACGAGGTTTCTCCAAGGGGGAAGACATCCTGTTCTTTGACAACAGCCCACTTCTGCCGCCCGCACACACTTCTCTGAATCTGTCGGCCGCTAAACTGGCCGCGCTGAAGAAACTGGGAGCCAAAGGGACCGGCCTCGAGAAGGAAGACCCCAACGCAGTGAAGAGGAAACGCAGCAACTGCAGCGAGATCAGCGCCAGAGTGGAGCAGAACCGGGCCTCGCCAAAGGGTCAGAAGATACATTTATTTACTGTATATCCTTAAATTTAAAGGAGTTTTTGTGGGGAGGGGCTGTAGAAGGTCTGTGGATTTATAGTCTGTTATATTACCAATTTACTTGAACACCTTTTTTATGGTCTGACAGAAAAGATCCCCAAATAATGCATGTTTTATGAGAATAAAATATTAACTAGGATGTTCTGACTTTGTCCCAATATGAGTATCTAAATAAGAATACTTTTAAATACAGAAACCACATAGGAGTGCCAAATTATAATGACCCATACACAGATTTAGGAGCACTTTAGATTTTTCTTTTTTTGTTTTATGTGTTATCAGTGACTACCAGCCCAGGTGCCCAAGTTTGGAGGTGTCACTTTTTTGTCTGTCATTTAACATTTTTATTCAAAAGGAAATATGCCAACCCTGCAACGAGTAAAGTATTTGTCAGAGGAGCTCAAGAGGCAAGTTCTAGTATTGACATCTAGACAACTGCAAAATAATGACTCTTAAAGCAACTCATGTAACGTTTTACTTTAAATTACTCATCCTCAAAATCATTTTACCACGACTGAATAAGTTTATAGACCTGGTGCAGATCCATAACACTACCAGATCAATACAACATCTTTTATACGGCAAACTTATCGAGACATAACAGCCCTCTGAGTTTGTAGCAGGGCATTTACAGACCGTCCTTTAGAGGGTGCACATTCTGAAAGCTTAATGTCTGAGCTGATTGTTATTCATTCAGGTTAAAGTGTACTTTGTTGGCTTGAGGGTCTTTTCATTCATCATTCAAAGGGCTTTTTTGGATGTTGGTGTGTAAATTTATTTTTAGAAGCCACACAAATCTGATCCATGCACTTTCCTTTTGTTGTAATGCTCTTCCTCTAATCTGTCCACATAAACCTCACATAATCCCACTTCCAAAAATCTGAACTAATTCTTCTGGTTCAGATTTATAATGTCTCTACAACCCTGCAACACAAGCAGTTGTCCTCTCTAACAGTGTTAAGTCTTTGTAGCTGAATCTGTGATGTATTATTTATTATTTGTGACTTGTGAAGGTGGATCGAGTAACGACGAAGAGGAGCCGGCGCAGAAGAAGAGAAAAGAGCAACAGGAGTACGTCCAGTCGGAGGAGTTTCAAAAGATCCTCAACGCTAAATCTCGACACAACGTTGTTCTACAGGCGGTACGTCCTCATTACACCATAGAGTTAGGATTTAGAATAACTCACAGTATAAAACAATATTTACCTTATAGTGAAATTAAGAGCAGAGAAAGGAAAAAGGATCCTCTTCCTACATCAGTGTGTGTGTTGATTGTGATGATAATTGAAGCTGTTGTGTTTCAGGCCGAGTACCAGCTGCAGGAGCGCTACTTTAATGTTCTGGTGAAGAAGGAGCAGATGGAGGAGAAAATGAAAGGCATCCGAGAAATGAAGTGTCGAGCGGTTACCTGTAAAAAGGTAGGAGTTTTTTTTATCATCAGTCCTGTATAGAGGCTGCAAGATGAACCAGTAGTTGGCACAAAAAAGAGTGGAATTTGGCCTTCAGGTTTGGAAATGGACAGAAGGATAATTATGTCAAACAACTGGCCTTGATATAAAAAATCACTTCATGTTTTCACTTCAAACTTTAAAATTAAACATTGGAAATGATACCAAGCATTAGGGCTGGGCAATATAAAATCAAGATTTTTTTTGTCTTTTTTTATTGATCTTAATAGACTTTTTCTTACTTTTTGCGTGACCTTAAAAAAATTGAATTATTTGATTTATTGCCCAGCCAAATCAAACCCAGCTGAAGTTGTATTACTTCTTGAGAGCACAGCTTTGGGAGAAACTCACTCACTTGTGACATTTAAGAATTAAAAGGCACTTCAGTGCTGCATCTTAAATTGGAATAAAATCAACCTAATTCATTTATAAATTCACTAGTTTCTGGAAATTGTAAGACGTGTAAGAACTCTTGTTTGTGTTTTTTTTCTTCTTCCAGTGTAATTACACCTACTTCAAGCCGGCCGACCGCTGTGTGGGAGAGAATCATGATCTGAAGTGGCACGACGCTGTCAAACGTTTCTTCAAATGTCCGTGTGGCCAACGAGCCATCGCTTTGGACCGACTGCCGCACAAACACTGCAGGTACGACTCTGTTTTAGGCCTGTTCATATGCTTTAATTATTGTTAAATTAATAAATTATGTTGTGACCTTTCAGTAACTGTGGCCTCTTTAAATGGGAACGTGATGGGATGCTGAAGGTAAATACATTTCTAACCTCTTTATACACTTCATGTTGGTTCATTACACTATCGTTTTAAGACTAAATGATGGGTTTTTATTGAATCTCAGGAGAAAACGGGTCCAAAAATCGCCGGAGAGCTCCTTTTGCCTCGAGGAGAAGAGCACGGCAAGTTCCTGAACAGTATGAAGTGAAAGCACCTTTTATTTCTACATCTTCCGTCACCACTGAAACAACTGGGATTTTATATTTTTAGTTTTTAATCTGATTTAATAGTAGATTATGTATTAATTATGATTTTAAACTTTGTATGTTCTTATTGTCTTTTGTCAGTTATAATGTTTGTGATTATATCCAATATGCTGTTTGATTAAAGTGAGAAAAGTGGGAGTTTTCTTTTCCGTTCTTTTCTCACAAGTACAAGTGATTTCTACACATTTTGAGTTTATGCTTCTTAATAACTGAGCTGAAATAGTCCATCCTCAGCAGATATCCAGCTGCAAGGCTCATGGAAACTGAACCAGACTAATATTACTGGGCTGTATGAGGACATGCTTCAGGTGGCACTAACTCAAGTCTCCGAGCCCAGTCCACTTCTAAAACAGCTCTGGTTTCAGACACTAACCAACCTGCCACACCTCATGCATTTCACACCACTTAATTTGTTTTGATTAATTTTCTACTTCTTGATTCTTCTTTAGCTCCATTCTTTAACATTTGCCAAATGTATGTCTTGTTTTTCCACTGTGAATCCACTTGGAGCCTGATGACTTCTGCAGCTCGCCTCGTCGTCTGAATTTTCCTTCAAATATTCCAAATACCAAACTGTGTCTGGGGAACAGAAAAATGCATTTGAACTTTTCCCTGATTTTAAAAGAAAATGAATAATGAATACAGGCGGCAAAGGTAAACCAGTTTTTCATCTCGATGTTTATTTATTTCTGCTTTCTACTTTTACAACTGTGGTTTAGGATAAAGTTAATGTATAAATAGTAAAAATAATACAAAAAGCATGCAACACAGGTATAAATGGCATGTACAATAAAATACAGGTTGTATACAGAGGCAGCTATTGTACAATTTGACTTAGTTTTATAAAGTTAGGATAAATCTTCCACTGTGGGCCGCTGTGGAGTGAGTTCAGTGAAACCAGTGAAAACGAGGATAAAGGCCGTCGTAGTGAAACTCTCGGACCTGTTCGTTTGCCTCCCTTGATCTCTCCAATTGTTCTGTGGATGAGAATAAATCAAGTCCTCAAATCCAACAAATAGCAAACAAACAGTGACAAGTTGTTTTTTATAAGCACAGTTGTCTAGTATTTTTATAATGGGAATCTCCACAGGTTTTATCTGCCTCCTTCATGTCCTCCTTCCCTACATCCATAAACCTCCTCTTTGATCTGGCAGCTCTAACCTCAGCATCTTGATACTATTCAACCTGAAGTTCATTTGTTTGTTTTCTGGGTCCTGCTTTGGACAAAAGCTAGTTTGTTCAGCCAGATTTATTGTTTCTAGTGAAGTGCAATGAACCTGATATCCACCAAACTCAACAAGACCTGACCAAACTTAACTGTTTATCTAAAATGGGGCGAACTTTACAGTTTGATTTGTTTCACTGATTGGTCTCTCTTCAAATTGCGTTGGTTCAGAGGCTGTTTATTCTGAAATGATGAAAGAATAGCAGGACAGGCCCAAGGCATTATACACCTGTTAGCCCTGTGTTTAACGATCAGAAACTGAGGGAGTGACAAGACACAAGATGGGGTTCATGAGGTGAGATTTTTATACTTTTTCCAGGTGTGGCTGGTTAAAAGCTTTGGTTGTTCTTTCCATAGTGCTGGTGTTAGCCTTAATGTACACCATTGTTTTCTTAAAATGTTTTGCTGTTTCTTATTTCCAGACAGACAATTTAAATTTAACACTAATTTCATCCTCACTCTCCATCAGCTGATCTCACCAGACAGTGTTAGGAGGAAGCCAGACTTAGACAAAACCAACAGAAACCAACAGTATCACTTAGAAAATCTGCAGACTCCACACAGACAGACCATTGTCAGCCGGAACAGAGACAGATACCACAACCTCCTCGTCCTGAGGCTACCTCCATGTATCTCAGTACACCACTGAAATTTGGTAAACACACACCAAAACGCGCATCTAAGGGCATTGGACGTCTTTTAAGAGAGTCTGTGCAGGTTGTTTTGTTTTTACCTTGTCATCCAGAACGTATAAACCCAAAAACACATATAATTCTTCATTTAGAAACTGCTCTTACTGTAACTCTATCACACACAAACCACATAAGAGAAGGTCATCCTGTGACTGACCACAGTTGGACCATTTGAAACGAAGCTGTGGCTCGTGGCAAACAAAAGGGTCCGAAACCTAAATTCACACTTTAACACTTGAACGGATCATTTGTTTTTATTGCTCTATAGTAAATGTAGCTTATATAGAAAAAGGTTGAATGCAGGACTTACCGTCACGCTCCTCCTCGACATAGTTTTCGAACTCGTCCCTCTGCTCCTCGTGGTACTCTCTCCTGCGCTCACTGATCGTTATCTTCACCCTCTGCTCAGCTGCACAAACGGGACAGAGCAGCACAAATGAGCAACTACTGGACTGACTGCGCTCCAAAAACAATTAAGGGCTGATACAAACAACACAGACATTAGTAACTGATTCGTTTTTACACCAATGCAATAATGAAAACCAGATAGCAGAACTCTGACTTACAAGCCCTTTCTGTGCTTATTTTACCTGCATCCCTCATCTTAAAAGATACAGTGCTGACCTGGGGCTGTGAAGTGGTCCCATCTTTATCCTGCTATGTGAGATAACGCGAGATGGCTGAAACAAAACACCTTGGGGTAACGGGAAACTTATGGCAAAAAGGGCCAGATCTAATAAACCAAGCAAAGGGGGCTCCCCTGGCATATGCATATGCCCAGCTCGCAGGACACCCAGGTTCTAGTCCCAGTCAAGTCATTTGCCCAATGTCATTCCCCACTCCCCATTTCCTGTCCAGCTACTACTACTCTATCAATAAAGGCCAAAGAAGCCTACAAAAATAATCTGAAAAAAAGCACATAATGCAAAAAGATGAAAATGAAATAAAGAAAATACATAAATGAATAAATTAAGGAATAAAAAAAAGGAATCTTTTTTTATCTGCTTCCCTGTAACATAAAAATACTAATAAAAATCACAAATGATCACAAAAAAAAGAATCAAAAAATAGTAAAAAAAACATTTTCACTTAGAAATAGTATGACTCGCAAAACTGTTAAATAGTGCTGACATTTTTTTATTATGTCTTGAGAACACCTCAGATGTGTGTTATTGTTCGCATATCCATTAGTAAGGCATGTTGTGCTGTGTTATGGATGCTGAAATTTGTAGCAGCAACAGTGCAACTTTTCATAGCTTCACTTAGCTCAGCCCCAAACCCTGTGCAGTTCTAGTAAATCTGAGACAACACCTAGCATCCCCGGTTAAACAGAGCAGCTTAGTAGATCTGGCCTAAGGTGTTGTCATAAGCCTTATGGGAAAAGAAGCTTCAGTCTAATGGAGGACTTAGCGCTTACCACTCCATCTATTAGTACAAAGTGATACAACAGCCTCCAGAGAGCCACCAATCAATTAAATGTATATAGCTGAACATTACAATACAATATCATATAAGTAAAATATCACAGTTCATACTAGTCAGCTGTTCAGGTGGAATAATCAGTGTTTATGGGCTTCGTTGTTGTAGAGTTCAACCATTGAAAACGTCTGCTGTCACCCATTTTTTAGTGCATTTTAAGTGATGGAACGAGATTTTCCTGTAAGATATAGCCATTTTCTGTGCTTTGTTTGATGGTGAAGTGAGATTACCCAAAGCCTGTGGAGGCATGCTGGGAATTTACTGGAGAGATCTGATATGTTTTGCAAAAATATGCAAACCTGAAAGCATAAAAAATTTGGCATCCCTTGCATCAAAAACATCAGTGTGTTTGTACTGGTTCTCTTTGAATGTCACTGAAGCTGGCGGTGAAAGAATAAACTCATTGTACCCTGACAAAACGAGAGGAAGTTTTCTCCAGACTGCCCTGTGGCTCCTCTCACTCCAGTCTGTGAGAGAGAGCTGCTACTGTAAAGAGAAACACCTGTTTAAGTTTCCACTGTCTGCCCTCCTTTTACTTTCTGTATTTTATTACAGCCAGCAGCAGTCTAAATAACACCAACACTTCCCGCAGAAATTATTCACAGGAGGTTAGTGGTATGTCTGTTTTTGATTATCTAACCGTATCAGATAAAAGTTGAATCTATTTTTTTCTGCTTTAATTCTAAATTACAACCATCGTTTTCTGCACTGTAGAAATTAAGGGTTCGCTATATTGTCTTTCATTCAAATACATTAAAAACAGCATTGTTCATAAAACAAAAGTGGACCAAGGGATATGTTACTGAAGTGAGGGCAGGCTCCAAAAAACGTAGGCTACAGCTAGCTTAGAAGCAATTCCTTTAAAACATTATTCATTAAAAATATAAACAAAGACAGAAAAAAAACTACAATTAAAAGGCCCAATAGTTAAACTTTACTGGCATCAAAAGCTAACTTTGAAATTATCATGTGTTTAGATTGATGTTTATTGTAATCCTTGAGTTTCAAATAAAATTGTACTGTATTCCTTCTCATTTATTTCTGCATTTTCAAATGCAGGTCATAACATATTGTCTTTCCTTCCCAAACACTGTAAATAACATACAGTAGAACAATAATGGACCAAAGGATCAGCTGCTAAAGAGGAAGCTCATGCAGAAGTGAAAGCAGGCTCCAAGAACAATGACTCCTTTTGACTTAATTTTGAGTCAGACATTGGTCATACAATTTTGACAACATAATTTGGACTCAGTGCCCATGTGGATACTTTATTTTGCATCAATTGTTAGCAACAGCTTTGAACTGTCTTTCTTAGGATTTTTTTTTAAATAATACAATAATAAAGCCATACATTTAGCTCCATTTGAATGGATAATGTGACTGTTTATGCAGTATTCTTCTTGAGACTTTATTAAAAACTGAAGTTTCATTTTCTCTTCTCTATTCTCTTAAAAGGCCAGTACTTACCTTGGAGTTCTGCGTAGTAGCTCACCGAACGACGACTGCGACGTTTGAAAAAATTTGAGGCGTCCGACTCAGGCATGAACACCTTCCTCGCTGCTCCTAAAGGTCAGAGGTCAACAGTGAAGGTCACATACGGCTGACATCTGAGTAAAATGGCAAAACTAATGACAAATATCACCTTTATGCTCCTCTGCTTTTGCATCGTCTGGCACAGCTGCACTTTCCACTACAATGGAAACTAAAGACAAGAAGATTATTTTAAAAAAATGATGGACCCTTGAGTGCTCCAGTGTCTCAATAAATACTAGTAAATCCTAATTTTGACCAGTCCTTGTCCTCAGTATTCCAGTTTTAATAATAATAATGCCAAATTCATTACAATTTCCATGTTTTTTAACCTATATTTATCAAAGAAAGTTCAAAAGTTTGCAGCTTAAGTCTATATAAGGTGGAAATATGGTAACAGTCATTTTTACCACATTAGAAATTGCCCATTACATATTAATACTTTAGTGTTTAGATTTATGAATTATGAGCTGACAAAATAATATTCCTCCAAAAAACAGATATTGAATTGTGAATGCTAGCTTTATCAATGATGCAACCAATAGCCGAACATAAATTTTAAAATAAGAACTACATGTGGTGCATTCAGTTTAGAAGAATTATATATACTGTATATTGCCTATTTCTACTGTAACCTTTACTCCGCCCAATTACGTTTGCTGTGCCCAAAACGACCAGCAGAAGGCGACACTGATACTTCCAAACAACTGGAGAAAAATCAAATGCATTTAATTGTCTCCTGCACCTTTAACAAAAAATTGACTTTTACTGAATTTAAGACAAATAAGTAAATTTGCATTATCTGTAAAAACACTCACTTGAGAGAAGGATGAAGCTGGTCAACAATGACACAACCAAGGCTTTAGTCCAAACCATCTCGAGGAATAAAGGTAAAAACTCAAGAGTATAAATCCTAGAGAATCAGGCGCCTACCTTATCTGAACAGAGACGGGACAGAGAGATGAGGGTGAGGTGAAGGGAGGAAGGAGGGAGGAGGCAGAGGCAGGACAGAGGGAGGAGACCGGGACAGACACCAGGTCCAGAGAGACGGCTGGGATTTCAATTTCCCTGCGATTTGGAAAAGAGGGAAGCACACATCTGGGACAGGAGTGGGGTAAGAGGGAAGAGACGTGCCAGGTTTTGATCAAATGGTGACGGGGATCATGAACAGGTGGGAGGACAGGTTCTAAAAGGGCCCACTCACATGTTTGAAACAGAGGGTCATTGTCCTACATCTCTGTTAATATAATATACAAAGCCATTTGAAGGTAGTTAAAGCTGCAGTATGAATAATAATTAAAGCTTTAGATGAAGACTCCACTGCCTCCCTCAAAAACAATTAATTGTAGATATAAAGTGCAATAAGTAACAAAGTGGCTCAAGCTCTATATATTTCTCTTCCCTTTTTATTTAAAGTGCTAAGTTATTGGCAGGATTTTCCAAAGCTCATTCTTTATTTTCTTTTTTTTATTTAAACATTTCTATATGCACTTGAGGTCTGCAGATAAGATTTTCGACTAATACAAGTATGAAAAGCTTCTTCCTGACTTGACGTGAATTATAAAATAACAGGTTCTTAAACTCTGTGGGGCTTTTGCAACATATTCCATTGTGCCCTGTTTTCTTTATGAGCAGCAAATAATGTGTGTTTCCCTCGGAGGCAAAATATCAATGAGGAACAAGAGCCTCTCATTATCATTCAAGGTACACTAACCTATGTTTAATGCATTAGGACAAAGATGTTAAACTGCATCAGAGGAGTGTGACTGCTCTGGGATATATATTAAAAAAAAAATCAGTGTTATATAATGAGTGTTCCTGCGGATCTTCCTCAGGTATGTGCACCAGTAAAATCTGAAATGTGTTTTCTATGAGAGAAACTGAAAGGCAGATGGGGACTTTGCATTCAACATTCAACAGCTTAGGCAACAACTTTATTACTTTACACCAAAGACCTCCGCAGCATCAGTAGAGAATTACATTTATATTCTCATGACTTAATCATTATTAAAAGTTTCATTTTGTAATGTAGTTCTGAGTTGCATCTCTTTCTAAACAAAACCTGGGTCCAGCTGAAGGAGGACACATCTCTCACCAGAAGCCAGTCTCTTGTTGGCTAAAAGACCAATGGGCAGTTTGGATACAACCTTTATCAGCTTAGGTGGCAGAAGAGGCAAGTTCACGATCGTGTGACAGTATTGGCTGTAAAATAGTTTCAGGCACAATACATTTATTCATCTTCTTCCACTTAGAAATGGCCAGTTAGTCGCAGGGCTGATACTTCAGACACTTCTTCACTCTCACATTCATCCACTAGGGGCAGTTTAGTGTATTCAAATACACCTACACCTGCATGTCTTTGGACAGTGTGAGGAAGCCAGAGAGAGTCCTCAAACCCAGGACCGTTGCTAACCACTCTGCCACTGTGCACCCCCGGCTGATTCAACTGAATTATAATCAAGAACTGCACAAGCAGCAGATGTGTGCGATATAGAATCAAGCAGAATTACTTCTGAGGTTAACCATTAACAAGAATTCAATATTTTTATAGAATGTGCTAAATTGTCTCATGTCATTTTCTCATTAGAGCAGGTCAAGGTCATATTCTTAAGATTAGAGAGCATCTTCTGTTGGTGTTTTTCTGTGGTTTTGAGTTAATCTATTTAGCAGTTGTCTTTAGGGGGAGCAGTACCAAAAACAGGATAATCAATGGGATCAGTAAAGCTGGACGTGTCATTGGCTGTGACATGGAGAGGTTTGAGTCAGTGAGGGGCTGAGGGAACAACCTGCTCTAATTTCACCTCTACAATAACTCACTGGACAGTTACACATTCATGTAATCTGTTTAAATACTTTACATGATCAGGTGAACTTTCAAACCCAGAGACAACAACACACATTGTCCATGTCCGATTTGCTGCTAGCTTTGGAGCACAGAGCTAAACTCACAACTACGATGCATATTTGTGACTCGAGGAAGGTTAGACAACATATAATTTCACCCTGATCAAAACAACTCTAACTCTTACTGATTGGAATTCAAAAAATCTGCTCTTTTTCCAAAAATCATTGTAACTCCACAGTGTCTTCTCTGGTCACTCCCTGGTCTCATACGTAAACAAAATCAGAACAAAGACCGAAAATGATTCATCAACTTCAGATTTTATCGCTAAACATTCTCCATTCACTCACAATCACAGTTATACGACAGCAGTAATTACAAATATAAAAATCTTAAGGCATTACAACAAGGTTAAGGCCCCATTATCACTTATTAAAACACATTATTGCCTCGTTCATTTTTCCATCTGCATTCTTTCATAATTAATCTCATTTAACACACACCAAACTCATTTTTTTAAGCCGTTATCTTTTCAGTTTCATATCCACTGAGGCCATGGCTGTACACAGCATTTAGGTCATGTTTGCACAGGGGCTACAATATATTACACCACTTTTGAAAAAATCAATTCACTGGACTAAAAACACAAGCTTACAAGCATATGTCAATTTATATTAAATAATGTAGTGTCTATATAAAGATGTACATTTGTGTTACTACTTGGAGAAAAGTTATTTTAAGACAACAATATCCACTTCCTCTCTATAATCTTATTATGCACCAGACAGATTATGTTTTTTCAGACCCATGTGTTTTTTGGACCTCAGTTTTTCTAAAATCCTGTGTACGGCCATGACTGTGACATCGATTAAACATTTCTTAAATGCCCATCTTTGTGCTAAATGCTAAGTGCTTTTTTCAGCCCAATCTGATAATGAGGTATATTATTGGTTTGTATTATTCATTCATCTACAACATACTATACACAGACATTTTGATGCAAACATTAAATAAAGGGGAGTTAAAATCTGCCTTTCATATATAAAGCATTATATAGTAAATACGAAAATATTAAAAATCCCTTAAAATTAGTGTTAGCATGCCATGTTATCTTTTTCATATCTTTTCTAATTACAGCTCAGTGGATGGTTGTCCAGAAGGTTCCTCACAGTGAAATCCTGTCTCCTTGTACAAGGCGTCCTCTAAAAGCCCATGTGTCCTGCATAAACAAAGAAGAAATTGTTGTATCTGCAGCACTATTCCAAAATTCATTTAAATTCATTAGGATCTGTAATGTTTGTGCTGATAAATTTATCGAGAAAAAACTATTTGCCAATCGGCTTCCGTTTTGAAGGAAGTCCTTAGTTTGTTAAGATGATTTATTGTCCTTTATTAATTTTATTGCTTTCTCTTTTTACTTTGTATTGATATGTTAGTTCTCCATATAATAATAACTAATAAATAGATGACCATCAGCCCCAGCAGCAGTGCACTAGTCCACATTTATGAGTATTACATTCAGTGGAGGAGTGCAGTGATAATAAATAGGTCGGTCATGACTGGTCCCTGCTCTGTCATTGCAGTAAGCTTTTAAAAGCAGACTTCCACAGAGTAACATATTAAATGCTAAATAGTAAACCATGTGTTCCAGCTACTTGATGTGAGTGTACAGTCATATATCTATGTATTCAGCATCTGCACCTGTGTAAATAATTATATTAATGTGCTGAAAGTAGTCTTCAAGGTTCCTTTTAGTTAAAAAAAAGAAAAATGACTCCCACTTTTCCTTTTTACATACTTTTACATAATGTCAAGGTTTAATAATATGCCATAAGTAGTGTCTTCTCTTTGTGCTAAGCTTTTAAATGACAGCTCAGGACACATTTAGAAACTGCATGTGTATGTCAATTATTCAGATGCGCTCATTCATTTACAGAAATCTATGTACAAACATGTTTTGGTCAGCTTCTGTCATTGAGGCTTCTGTTCAAACAGTATAGAAAATGTTTACCTGGAAGCTGATACCGTCCAACTTGTACTTCTTGGCAGCGATGTCATTCACCTCCTTTTCTATATTTTCTTGTGTGGTTCCCTTCACATCGATGTAATAACAGTCAGCAGCAGCGTAGTGACAGGAGATGGCCTAAAAACACAAAATACACAGATATTTAGAGCACATTATCCTGAACTGGGCACTTTGTCTGACCACAACAAGCCTAACATTTAACACTAGTCTTTACTGATTCAGGATATGGTTTTACAAGTTTATGGATTTGGTAAGTAAAGTTTTTAATGTCTAGGATAACAGCGAATGCAATAAGATTCAGAATAAGACGCTCAGTCACAATCTAATGCATAATGCCAGTGGTTCAGTCATAACAATGCTGCTTTTACACAAGGATGGCTTTAGTTTAGATGTTGTTAGTAAAGTGTAACTAGTACATATTGTAACTGTGGTTATGTACTTTCAAAATCAAACCTTTACAATCCTTAGATACAGGACACCAAATGGATTGTGGGTACTATAGTATTTTACCTTGCGGAAACCCTGAGTTTGGTTCATGCCAGAGCCGTGGATGAGCAGCGGGTGGAAGAAGACGGTGTCACCTTTCTCCATCTCCAGGTGAACCCTGGGATGCTCTGGGTTGTAGTCTCTCACTCCATGGTACATCTTGTTGACGCCGCCCTAAAAACACGAGTAAAAGTTCATTTGTACTGTAGTATTACACTTTTGGCAGTGGTTCTGGTACTATTGGTGGGAAACTGGTTCCAAGTGGTATGAAGAAACATTTGAATGAAAAAAAGAGGAAACACAAAAATGAAAAGTATGTCTGTTTGTTTTACTACAGCTTTCATATTTTATTTTTTGCTTTGAATGATTGTCTTATTTATTCTAACTTATTTTCTTTGTGTTTTAAGAGAGTTTGTGAGCTACTGTGACAAAGCAAGTTCCCTTGTGGATCAATAAAGTATATCTAAGTCTAATACTACTATACTACTGTACTCCACAGTTTGGACTTTCAAAAAAGCTGAGATGGCTCCAAAATTGATCAAAGTCTCATGATAGTTACAGAAAAATCGTATAGTCTATTATTCTTATTATTAGGGCCTAAACTATTTTACTGCAGTTAAAAGTAAATATAACTGAGGTAATTGGAATAATAGAATTGTTCTAGTTTATGCCTTCACCTCCCACTCAGGATACTCGTGCTCCTTCAGAGTCCCAGTGTGGGTCCCGGGTAAAACCACCAGGCAGCCGTTTTGTCGGTTCACCCTCTCCATCGCCGTCCAGGCACAGACGATGCGGTCCGCGGGTCTGAACGGGAAATAATGCAGGTCCTGGTGCATGGGGTGACGGGATGTCTTCTTACCTTAAACACAGACCAAATGTATACGATAAACAGAGCTAATCCCTTAAGGCAGGGCTTCATCAGTAAGTGACAGCACTCAGTAAGTACGCTGTTTAGTAACTCTGTCTTTTTTGTTGTTTCAGTCACATTATTAGTGTTTTTATATAACTCGAGTACTGTGACGTCATAAATATACTAATATACCAAACAAAACCAGTCATGATCTCATGCCTAGACTCAAGACATAAACCAAACGATACTGATATAGTTTGATATGCCTAGTGTTAAATCTAGTGCTCTTCTACATTAGTCTTACATTTATTTCTACCATTAATGGTTTAATACCTGCATCAGGAGGTTTGTTGATCAACATGGTGTGCATAGCCATGATGTTAGATCCAATGAAACACTCCACGTACTTCAGGATCTAACACAGAAAACATAGTATTAGCCTATACATTTACTCCTTCTGCCATTCAAACAATTGACTTATCGCGCTTAAATGCAAACATTCAATCAATTCCATGCTGCTTCTTAATACATTATGACAATAAGAGTGAATAATCCTATAGAAATGCATAATAGACAGTGAACTTTCTGCAGTTTTCTTACGATTTAAACAGTTTTTCATAAAAACTGACCAACAAGGGAAGTGAAAGTAATGCTCACACAGTGTTCTTTGCGTCACAAATTACTGAGGGTTAGGAACAGACACTTTGGATGCCACTGTGTACAATAAAGCCCTTCATTTCTTAAAAGAGTGGGGGCTTAGCATTATGTCAACTGAGTGATCTGGTGCGTACCTGTGGCAAAGCGCAGTATCTGAACAGTTCGGGGTCTTCCTGAAAGTCCTGTATTTTAGACACAGCTTTCTGATCGGGAACAAACTCTGATTTAGAGATGGCCACGTCTCTCATCACCAACATGCCGGGGATTTTCACCTCCTGACGACAGATATGCTCAAATTCCTTCCTACACATGAGAGATAACATAGCAATTTATGGGTGTAAGTACATTTAAACACAGTCTAAATTTGTCAGTGTGCCATATTATTGTGTCATAAGTTCTCTGTGTTTACCTGAACTGCTCAATGTCCTCAGGTGACACCAGATTCTTGATGAGGAGGAAGCCATTTTCTTCATAGAATTGTCTCTGCTCTGGAGTCAGCAGATTGTTGTCACAGGTATATCTAGAAAATACACCATAACACAGCTCTAATGACGTTTTTGGGTTTTTTTTTTCACATGCATTATAGGTCAATCGATACAGAAGCAGCACAGGTGATAGATGATGATACAGATGATAATGCAAATAAACAGTACAAAGCAGGTCATGGGAATAGACAGTGTGCGGACAGTGTGCCAGAGTTGAATGATGAAAATAAATTGTGTAACCAGAGAACTTTAACCTCTCAGCTGCCAGTTAATGCTGTAAAATAATTATGAAAGTGTATATTGCATAAATGGTAATACTAGAAAAGGCATTGAAAATTAGCAATATCTTGGACAAATTCCACAATTGAAAGATTTCCACTAAAACAATGTCAAACTGCATCATCTATATATTAAATAAATGAATACAAATGCTCTGGTGGTATTCAAAAGTTGTAAAATTACATAATATTTGCCCTTACCTTAATTTCAGATGTTGAGTGGAGGTGTGGGCTTGAACAGAAGTCGGGGAGGCTCTCTGTGGGTAACCAGTCAAGGGCAACACCAGTACTTTACAGTAAATCAGTGGTTTTCAAACAGTGAAATGGGCACTTCAAAGACTACAACTGCATTTATTTTTTATTTTTTTGTCTGTTTTTTGTTACTAGAATGACGCCACCACAGTTATACCTCTTTTTGTTGTACTGTTCTTTGCACAGTGACAATAAACACACTATATTGTGGTGTTACGTTGGTACCTGTGAGTATATGAAACAGATAAAGATAAAAAGATATTAAAACATATTTTTATGACATGTGGACCTGTTTGTTTTTACTATGGTGATACTGTATTATACACTACAGGCGGCTATACTTATTGACCCTAAGGCTTAAGTGTCTCCAAAAGGCAAGTATTAAATTATAAAATACAGTAACTCAATAGTAAAAAACAATGTGTAAAAGTCAATAATATATGACATTCACTTCATTATATTCATATAGGTTAAAAAAAACTGTACACTTTGATAATGTTATAAATGTAAACCTGGGTTTTCTGTACTTTGCTGTGATAGAGACTTAACAGTTTTCTAAAGTAATACTCAATGCAGTAAATAAAACAGTATCTTGAACTAAAATCAATACTTTTGTGATTATCTGCTCAGTTTATTCCACTTAAGCAGTTTTATCGTCCCATTTGTTGATATGAGGATAGATATGTTTTAACTGCATCCAATCCCTTTTAAAATTGCTATTAAGCCACAAAGATATAGTTCAGCAGAAGCAAGCTAGATAATGTAAATAACGGTATTTATGTTATCATTATGCTATATGAGATTTATAAATAATAAGGCTTGAGACCTATAAATATAATATAAAGTATAAATAAACATAGTACCGTGTTATAACAACCGTTAACTGCTCCATGTGCGGCCTACTGTTTACAGCTCGACCCCGGCCTCGACAGCGACAGAGACCCGCCACTGAGCGCTCCTCCTCGGTCAGAGCAGCCCCTCCTCGGACCCCTCCAGCCCGGTACTGTAAAGGATACAATAACAGCAGGTGGACGGTCGAGATGTCCCATAAGATATTTAAGTCTGTCCGCTGCCCGAGACATTTTGAGCCGGTTTTGTGAAGGTCCGTGTGGTTGTAGCTGCAGCGGCTCTGGACACTGATAAACAGCAGAGGCTCGGCTTAAAGTGGGTCAAAGAGCAGCGTGAGGTAACACACATGCACACGCATTTATGAGTACAGTAAAACTTATGACATGTTTTTAAGAATAATAACTCATAATTGTACAGTGCAAGACTTCTTATACATGAAGAAATGTGGGCATTATTTATGATTTATAGGTGTCATCTTCGTGGAGAAAAAAAACATGCTTTAATGGTAAAAGTAATAAGTAAAAACCTTACAGATGAAACAATTTGTATTCCCCTTTATTTTATAATTAATCAGTATTGCCTGTTTGCAAGTGCAACAGTTTGTCAGTGTCATTTACTTCACTTTTATCATATTATTATTTTTCACTTACTGAGGTATTTGGTGTAAAAAAATGAAAATCAAATCATGTCTATTTTACCACTCGAGATAGTTGTGTTCCAGGAACCCACCCAGTGTGTCATTCTGATGGTTCTTGTCTCCATCGCCGTCCAGGGACAAATGATCCAGTCCTCAGGTCTAAACTGAAGGAAATGTAGGTCTAACGGGGTAACGATGTAAGGGGTAACGATTTCTTACCTTAAACATAGCTACAGTTCACAATACAAACACCCCAACACAGCAGCAATGCACCTGTGATATTTGATAACTGTGTAAAATATACTGAATATTGCTATAGGACCTGCAATATTCAAATTTCCTATTTGGCATAGTGATGAATTTAATTTTTAAAGAGAAATGGAAGGGTCTGAACTTTCTCTGATCACATTCCTCACAGTAACTTTTGTGTTGGGCCATAAAGTTATTGCAGAACATTTAAACCTAATACATGCCCTTAACGGTCAGTACTGTTTGGTCCGAACCAGCAGCGGGTCGAGACGCAGACGCTTTGCCTGGAGAAGTGCAAGATGTATTTTTGTTTGTGAACTCACAAATCTTGTCAGAATGTTGTTGCTTTGTAAGGTAAGAGAGGCTAGGCCTAACCCTCAAACTTTTTTGAGTACATGAACATGGACATGAGTGGGGTCATTGTAGACCCCTGGGATGTAATGCTTTAAGAAACAGGAAAGAGTTAAGAGTCATTAGAGTAATTTCTTCTCAGGCAGTATAACATTTGTAATAAAAGCATTCCAAAGAGGAAAAAGGTTTTGGTCTCCTATTATTTTCAAACATTTGCTGTTAATTTACACACAAACACAACTGAAGCTTGTACATCACCCTTCATAGTAATATGAACTTGTTTTCACTAATTTCAAGTGAACATTATTTGGGTATATACTTTAATTGAGTGGGGTCAGTTTGACACCAGAGTAGAATAACACTAACAATCTCAGAAACCTTATATCTGAGACCATGGAGAAAGACTTTTGGTCAGAAACTGTCAGTATCAGACACTGTGTAGCATTGTGTAAACATCTGAAAAAGTCTATCCCGGGGACTGAAGATGAGAATTTTACATTCTTAGGTAGAACAATGCAGTATTTGTCCTGCTCCTAATACACTTACAGTCCTACTGCAGGGAACCTGGGTGTTGTCCTGTTGGCCTTAATCCAGGACATCCTTGAAAATGACAGTATTCCCTTCCCTCCCCAAATCTTGAAAATGTGAAGTGAAAATGGGTTTGTTTATTAATTTAAAATATTGTCATAATATAATCTTAATGAGCTACACTATTTAGATGTGTGTATTACACGGTTTTAGGCTAATTTCACCTCATTAAGGCTTTATAAAATATTCCTTTCAACATGTAACACATAGATCTACTCCTTGGGCCCATTTACAAATTCAATCCAGTTGATGGCGCCATACAACTGCTGATGCTAATCCCAATTAAATTACCAGAATAAATGCCTTTTCTAAACAGTTTTTTTTCTCCTTCCTCCTGTTTCCTTATGACAGTGACCATCAACTAGAGGCCTGGGGGCCACATTAACCAACCCTGTTTTGTTGTTTTCTCTGTTTGTTTGTTTTTCAACTTCAAATAACCTGTTAAAGTTTTCAGTCAAGAATGAAAAAAACAAGAAAAGATATTTACCCGTGAAGAAATCTAATAAAATAATTAGAATAGACGAAGTTATGTATGTGTGTATGTATGTATGTATGTATGTATGTATGTATTTACTCATTTAACTATATATTTTAGTTAAAAATTCCTTCAAAGTAGGTCAAGAAAATCCTAATGTAGCGTATGAAGCCAGCTACTTCATAATCGATGGCTTAATGAATGCTAATTACCTACAAGTAAATGTAAAATAGACTCAAATAATAAAAATTAGCTATCAAAAAGTATTAAAATAATGAAGATTCCTATATATAATTAGGGCATTTCAACTGAATGACTCATCTAGCTTAAATGTTATAACTTTTTCACTAGTTTACTGCATGGTAACTCAAATTAGTTAAGTATGAGGATGATTTTTACGTTTAGATAATAAGTGCGTTATCTTTTGTCGTTATGTATTTAAATAAAAGACCGGAAATGGCTTAAATTGGACTAGGTTTAGGACTTTTATTTTGAAGAGAAAGACTGAAAACAGGATGTAGTCAATAAGGCAGCCTTTATTATGAAAGGGTAGAGCAGGATGTGGTTACCCGCCGTGTGAAGCTTGATAGCGGCTTGCCTCTTGTTGCAGCCGCCCTCCCATCTCCTGTGTCGACAGAAGAGTACCTCCTCCTGCCTCTTTAAACTGCTACCACCGCCACAACAGCGACATTTTGGGGGCTCGGTTTCAACCCCCTTCCTCCTACTCTTCATATCGCTGCCTGTGTGTTTCTAAGGATATTTATTTCTCTGTCGGAGGCTTTAGGAACTGAGCGTAGACTGACTGAGCCGTGCTGCCTGCCTTTAGGCTGCCTTCACTGGGCGGATAAAGCGGAGGAGGGCATCCGGGCCTGGGAGCAACAGAGTCGGTGGGGAACGACGGAATTCACCATTTTCAGGTACATTTTTTGGCTGTTATCACAAGTTAATCTCGCAGTGTTTGTCTGACATTTGGCGCTGTGTCGTCCTGTTTCATTCGTCTGTAAAGTAGCTACTAAGCTACTTGTCTTCTTGGAACCAGTGTGCAAATGAAAACATAGGAAAGAACAGCTGAAGAATGATGCGTTGCCAGTCTGTCAGCATTTCTGCTTTATAACCACGTTTTGTATTACTTTCCCCTAAGTATGATGCTTTAGACTCACTACATTTTGTCGTTTTGTATGTTTACATATTGCACTTTCATCAGGCAATCTGCTAATTTTATAGTAAAAAGCTGGTCTTATAAAACCACATGCCCTAACAGAAATATGGTTCATAAGAACACTTCTTTATGTAATATCTAAATGATTGCAAAGCTAGGTTGTTGTAATTATACCTGCCAGACATATATTTTTTTCTTAATGCTTAGCAACAGTGAAATTTTGCGTTACATAAGGTTATATGCCATTCAGAATCCCATCTGAGTGCCACAGTGGATGTTTCTATTGCTTAATGACATAATTCAAATTCCTGGCTCTTCTGTTAATGTAAGTCTCATATTAGCCTGTGCTTGGATTGTGTTTTGGTCGTTGAAAAGCTTGACATTTCCACTTGAAAGCATTCTTCCTCTGGCGTAAGAGGCACTTGTTTGAAAGGACGTGTGTACTTTTAAATCAGTAGACAGAGATTACTCTTTGGTGCTGATGCTGCTGTCTGTGAATTATATAACAATATGTGGGAGATAACATTACTCCAAACCAAGTCACCTACTAATGATTTCTGTTATTGAGCGCTTCCTGTTTGACTATTTTCTGTTATTCTTTATATGAACTTGTGTCTTTGTGGATATAATGACCCACATTCAGATCTAGGCTGCCGGCCCGGAGAGCGATACACCCCCTGAGGACAGAGTAATTACCCTGACAGCCCCCTCCCTGTGTCCAAGGGCCATACAGCACAGCTTGTATTGACTTGTCCCTGCATTATACCGCACACAACAGCAACATGAGAGAGTATGGGAGCATGTAGCGTGAAATGTGCACATACAGTACATCTATAACTGGGCTTTCCTATGTGAGTGTAGATAATGGTTCAGAACATACAACCTGTTTCAATACTAATCACTAAACTGCAATTTAATGAAGAGGGCATAATTACAGATAATAGGAATCAGCCTCCAGCCAGAGATGTCTATACATTAACTACCAGCAGTAAAATAATCTAGTTCAAAGAGTGCTGGTGTCCCACAATGCTTTGCTGTAGAGCTTAATGCACTTAGTGATGCTCAGGCTCTAAAATGCTGTTGCTATTGACAACCAAGACTTTTCTGTTTTTCCGTCTAAGTGCTTCTCAGTATGTTTTAGTGCATTAGCATTCACAATATAAATGCAACACCTCAACTTTTTTATCAATGTAAATAAAAAATGCAAAATTTCTTATTTAACACAGAACTTATTCCTCTCACATTTGGTTCAAAATCTCGTTTAGTAGGTAAACACTGACAGGACATGTATAAATAATCTAGTTTGTGAGACCTAGTTGTTGCCATTAAGTTCTACATGATGTTATCCAGTTCCAGTGCCTGCCCAGGGGCAAAAGAAAGTACAGTGAGATTACAGGGATCAGGACAAAATCAACAGTTACCCTCTTTACTGTTGAGCTGCCTGTGAGTTATTCTCTAAAACGCTGTATTTTAAGCTTTAGTGACGAGGTTGAGATAAACTGCACATTTACATTGTTTTTTATTGTGACTAGATCAAAACACTCCTGTGCTGTAGTGATGCTCTTTAATTATAATTATAATAGAAGATTATAATCTTCAAAAGTCAGACCTGTCAGGAGAACAGGCAAATGTCAAGAGCTCACCAATATAGATTCAAATGATCATCCTCTTTACATAGGAAGGCTTACATCATACGCTACAGTTAGTTCAAATAGGATCTTTCTTTCAAATAGGCTTTATCCATGTATTTTATTTAGCAGATATGGCAGTTTATATGACAAATATTGACCTTCAGTAACCTGGTCCGTATAGTTTATTATAGTAATTTCACTCTGTAGCTTTGAGGATATCAGAGAAACATGACTGACTATTGCAGTTTGTAAGCGCTCAATACCACTTTTTCCAGAACTTCATATTGACTTCATATAATTTGAGTTTTTTTTACATTTTATCAGTGACTTGTTTGCAGGAGACAGTTTTGCTTTAACTTTAGTTGTTTCCATTTACAGCAACACATCTACAACACTAACCAGTGCTGTATGAGGCTCCAATACCAGTCAAAGTATACAGTTATTGGTGTTAAGGCATGCTAAATTTATTGTGCCATTCCTCATCTTATCTCATTAGGGGTGGTTCCACTCAAAAAAGTACAACAGTATTGTACAACTACATGATAATGTTCTGGAAAAGTCCTGGAAAATGATTGTGAGAAAAGAGTGGGAACCTTGGCTTCTGCTTTCACTGATGCTCAGGCTTTAAAATGCTGTTGCTGTTGACAACCAAGTCATGTCTTACTTCAACTTGTGCAATGTTTTATACATCACAGACTCGTGTTTTCGACTGTGTTCTCTCTCTGTCTGGTTTTTTGTCCAGTTTTCTGTCAGTGCCTTGAGTATATCATAAGTCTAAATCAGTATATGCTTAAGTTTACGACTTCTTTGACCCTAATGAGCCCTTTGCAGTGACTCCTATGTGTTTTCTTCACCCAATAAAGAAAAGAAAATGTAAAAAAGTGGAAAAAGCAATAGTTCTGTGGTGCTGCCTGGAGCTGTCTTCCCTGTCACTTTACTGCCAAAGGGTGGATATGCTGTAGGTGAAGTGGTAATTATTGGGATTTTCTGGGGTTGGTCTAATTCTAGGTCTTGGGGACACATACAGTTTAGCGTGGGCCGGGCGCAGCGTGAATACACACTCTCAAACACACAGATGAGGAAAGTTATGCAAGCCATGCAAAGAATGTGGAGCGGTGCGAGGTTATTGTCTCATTCACACTCACTGTTTTACTTTTTTTTAATGGGGGAGACACACACAGCTTCTTCCTTGCCTCTGTGAATTTAGGTCGCACAGTCTCAAACACACGCCTGCTGGGTTTGTGTGTCTTTGTACAGTAAAATAAAATCTGTCATATACTGTGTGTTTGTTGTTGTGGGTGAATGTGGGGGTGGCAGAAAGGAGGTTTGGTCGTGAAAGATGGCAGCTTGGAGTGTTTGAAGCAGCAGAAAACAGAGAGAAGACATTTCAGCTGCGGGTGCACAATATAATGAAATCTCTTCATAAAATTTCCATATCTTGCTTGTTGGATAGTAATAATGTTATGGTATTCATGTGGCATGCATTAAGGCTTAGTATGTCAAAGTAATTGGATAATCAGAGCCTTAAATCACAGTGTGGTGTGACAAAATGAAAAACTTAGTAGCAATACAATAATACAATAACCTTTAATACCATTTGTGTGATGCAACTCATTTTGTTTATAGAAACTTAAAAAATATGTTTTCATTTACCTTTACAGCATATACTTTTAAAATAGTTACATATTCTCCATTAGTGTCGTACTTATATTTACCCTTAACATTCTTGTGGACAAACTATATTAAACTATATATTTATTTACAGTGTCATCAACAAACTGCAACTGTATCAGAGTAAAACACTCTCTTAGCATTTAAATTACATTTTCCCACTGAACACCCTACTCACTGGGCCCTGACCCACCAGGTGAGAAAGCTAAACCTAGAGCATTGGAATTTATATTTTCTAATCCGTTTCTAAAACATTTATTTGTCCAAGGGGAAATATAAATATGGTATCATCAGACTGTTCTTTTTTTACTTGCTCTTCCAGCCAACCACCATCATTACAAGAAATGGTTTTACTTGAAAGTTCAAAGACACATTAAGAACCAAACGTAGTGTTCTCTGTAACAGTCGCAGCTAAACTTGTAAAGGTCATGTTTCTGCTTCACAAGTCAGACATGGCATCATGCATGTTTTGGTATATTATACAATCCTACCATATGCTAGTCCTTGATAACAATCCTCAGGTGTGTTGTCTGAAAGCTCATATTGGATTTTAAATATCTTATAAATGCAACACACATTTTACTTTATTTCCCCAGTTTACGTCAAAGCTCAATAGAAAGCAAATGGATCAACCCCAGGATGTATGCCTTTGCAAAAATCTATAGGCATAGACCTGTTATTGATGCCTTAAGCCTGTGCCATTGCTATAGAGACTGTATAGGGCAGGGCTATATGGACAGACGCACATTGCCTCCTGCCACTCACTCAGTTCGCCTGAAGCTGTTTTTTCTGCTGCTAATTACTGTTTGTGACCTGTGAAAACGTCACATGATGCTCAGCTGTGTCAGACCAGTCTTAGACCAAGGCTGTGTCCATAAGCACTCCATACTGACTCGAGTATATAGTGACAGTATAGTGACAACGCCATTCTGTCCTGGTGTTTAATGTCTAGTGACTATAATATGGTGCACTCAAAGTTTCCCACAATGCATCAAGAAAAGTAGTAAACAGAGATGCTCACTTGACATATAATAGACCATAATGCTTCATGTGATTTATCAGAGAAGAATAGTCAACTTGTCTGCTACACATTTGAATGGAACAAGTTAGAAGCACAAGTACAAGGTAATTATTAAGTTCCTTCCAATAACATTAGCTCACCTCTGTTACAGATGGAGATATCACAGCATTAAAGATTAGCAATAATCCAGTCTGGATCAGACAGAGAACCTTTTCTGATTAATGTGAGTAAATCTGCTGAATATACCACATTCTCACTCATTATGGATTACCTTGTTATTTATCACTAAAGTCTTAGCAGTGGATGAAAAACAACTGCGTTGTTTCTGAAACCGTTAACTAAGAGCATTATAGAGTCCAGGATGAAGTGGAGTCCTAGTGAGGACTTAAGGACTTGAGGACTGTGGAGTGGTTTGAGTACAGTCTAAGATTGGTCCTTGAGCTTGATGCTTGAATACTGTGATCAAAACAGAAAACAGTTTTGTGGTCTTCTGCTGCCTGATAAATAATGACTACATTAAGATCAAAAGAACTGTTTGTGTTTTTGTATTTTGTTGTATGTCCTGGCTTGGAGTTTTTTGTCTCTCTTCAGATAATACCAACCAATGAAAATATTATTGCAATGATTAGCTGCAAAAACATTAATAATAGTATGAATTAATCAAGAAACAGGGCATTACTCAAATCTAATTTCCTGGTTTAGTCACATGGGGTTAGACATAAAGCCTGTTGAGTTGGGACTCACCTGTGTTAGTTTAATATGATAAATTTATACATGAAGACAGAAACTAGAAGAGAGTTTTCATTTTTGGAAGTGGAGCCTAAAGTCTACTGGGTATATATTCTCACCAAAGTATCCCATAGACAAAAGTGGAGGATTTGTCCTCACACACAAAATGAATGTAACAATAAGTACATTAACACAAACTATGGGTAATCCTAGCTACAGTTATAGCTCGACTAATTGGACACACAGGAGGGAATCTATTTATTGATCTATTATGTGTGTCCCCGGTACAATACGTAAATGTTTTCCCAGGTGACCTTCACAGATAATCAACAAACAGTTCAGCTATCAGCATAATTGTATTAACTTTATTCCCTTTACGGTCCAAATATTCATGACTCTTGCTTTAGCAATTCATCTTTTTGTTAGACTCGGTTTTGTAGACAACGGTCTGTCTTGTGGTTGTATTGATCCTTGCAACACAAAAGAACAGTGAGTCAAAAAATAAACGAAATCAAAAATGCTCTCTGCCATTTCTTTGTTTTCTGCTTTGTTCGTTTGTCCTTTTCAGCCAGTCTGTGTTTTGTCCAATCAATGGCTAAATCTGATCAATTTGTTGTCAACTTCAAAATGGGAGCTACAATTTATGTTTACTGAAAGAGGCTTAAAGCTTTTACTTGACGTATATCGAAAACCACTTCATCTATTTCTACTTTGGCTTCACATAATTTGATTTATTAAGTTTTTCTAGTTCGACTAACAGTGCATTTGGACTTGCTTTGTTTGGTTGGGTCAAGACGACCTCTGATGTGATTGCTCTGTTGGTCTGGGCCACTTAATTGGGAATGCTGCCAAACAAAGCTCAGTGCACAACAAGCGTGCTTCCCACTGAACACAATGCCAATGGTTTTGTTTCCACTGGAGCAGTACAGTACGGGTCGGGTTGGTTCTCTATTTCCAAAAGTGGTCCAAGTGTCAGCAAAAAGTGTACTGTACCATTTTGGGGGCCTCAGCCTGGGGTACGCTTTGGAAAAGGTGGAGCTAAAGACTGCAGTGTGCTGACTGGATGATAGATAATCTTGTGGCTTCAAATATTGAGTCTCTAAATTATAGGAAATTGGTGTAGTTCTGTGAATTTAATGCTCTGAAAGCTAGGAATAAACCTGATATAGTCTAATGTTTACTACAAAAGGATTTACTTTTATTTATATTTCATATATCTAATAGAGACACGACTTTTGTGGCACTTCAATGACATCATGGTTTCGGAAGCATACATCTCTCTTCTGGACCCAGCCGGGTGGAAAAACACATGCCTCTTCAAGGGTTACCTGTCCCAAACTTTCCTGTACTGACCCGACCCATACTGTACCCACAGTGGAAACAAGGCTTAGGGAATACTAAGCACACGATGGATCATTTTCTTTGGCTCCAAATGTAAAGAAGCAAACTACAAAAGGAAACACACCCTAAATTTACATGCCGTCTTGTTTTATGTCATGTTCACACAGCACTAACGTTGTCTTAGAGATTTGATTTGAGGAACAAATGTGCACGAAAGCCTTAACCTTGTCCTCTTTTCTCACATCACAGCCCTTTGCTTTAACACTCACTGCATCTACTGCACCCAATCTGTCAAGTCTTCTTGTTTATGTTCATATTCAACCCTGTCCTGAGTGTATGACTGTACGAGACTGGCTCATAATCTGCAGATTAGACCGCTCCGTTGTCAACGACGCAGAAGATAATACTCTCAGACAAACACAAAGGGGTCAAGCAGTATTAAAAAAAAAAATGCTTTCAGCTCTTTCATGAAGTTACTTTCCCTTATTTGGTGAACACTGCGGTGTCATTTGACAGCGGAGATGCTAAAATATTCAACACTCTCTCTCTTCCTATACACACTCTCACAATGGAGGATTATTTCAACACAATGAACAAATCGGATGGAATTTTACTCTGTGTATTCTTTGTTGTATTGCCTCATAATGGACTATATTGTTGAATACATTGTGGATCAAAGGCTTCGGTATGAAACCTATGTGGTCTCAAAGAATGACTGTGAATACATGGACCTCAAGTGTCACCATATGAAGAACTCTAGTATCTAGTTATCTTTACTTAAACCGCAATGATCTTAAATCTGTTTAAAGTCAAAGTTTTGTAACAGATATGGCATATTCCTCACATTTCAGGAGAAGAGAGGGGTTCAAATAGCTGATTAAAAATGTTCTGACAACAGCATGAAGACCAATAGGTGGAGAGAAAACTTTAAACACGAGGTTTTGTAGCTACTGTGGTGTAAAAAGTCTGAGTCTAAAGGAGGCACAATAACTGCTGTGGACAAACTGTGGTTGTGTGGCCGCTAACCATGTCTGGAGTTTTGAAACCAAGCTGGCCTCTTATGTCAGATTTGTTTATGATTATGAGCATGTGCAGTTCATCAGTAGCTAGAAACCAAGACTGTGCAGAAGCATAACCATGTTTCATCAAATCAGGAAACTGGCTAATCTGTTTCTGACATCAGTTATTGAGCAGGTTTAGTATGTTTCGTTAATGTTACAGTAAGAAAAAATCAAGTTATTTGCTTAAATCTGAATGTCTTAGAACAATTGAATACATAAATTACTTGCTTCTACTTGCGTTTGCTTCATTTCGTTCAATAAGTGATGGCTGCAGTAACTAAACTTTTCTTGTACCTTTTTTCTCTGCATTTTGTAACAACAATGTATCTTACAACATTCAAATCTGACACTGGCAGTGAAAAGACTGGGAGTCATCTTTTATAATAGTCTGGGACAGTGCCTCCAGGTTAAGCTGTCATTCTCCAGTCAGCTTTTAGCCCTCTTTATAATCTGATTAAAAGAGTTTTTGTATTTTAAAGAAACACCCCCATGCCATGACACTAAAGAAAAGGATAAAATGAACTGGTAAGACGCAATTACTCCTCCTTTCATTGTGTTTTCAATGCGTTAATTGCAAGGAAAGACGTCATAATATGCATCACTGCTGCATTTATAATAAGCATTTATTTATAATGTCTATTTTCAGTGCTGAATAATCGGCTCGTAGCTATGCTTTACTAGTGCCTAATAGTGTATAATCATGAAGTGATCCCAGTCAACTCCGTTAAAGTACTCAGTGCAACAAAAACATATTATATAGATATTCCGATTCATAAATACTCTAAACCACATACAAGAGTCACTGATTTATTATCATAAGTAGAACAGCAAAAAGGTAATTTTCCTAATCTTACACAATGCAGTGTTCGAGCTGCCACATGTCGACACATTAATAACTGGTACAATAAGTGTCTTTGCCGAGTACAGTCAGCTGTAGATGACATTCGGTTTCGTCCTACACAACTCTGTCCATCTGCTCCATTTTGAGTGGTATCGTTCTCAATCATATCTCTTATTATTTTCTGAATCTATTTCATTCTTTTGATTATTCAGCACACACTGTTTTGTAAAATTGCAACCTCATACTGGGAACTTTCACTCATTATGCTGCTTCTTAATTTAAATTCCACTGTCTCTTTTAAAGTGAGTGCTCCTTTTTAATCTCAACCTTGAATCTCTAATTATCTCCCTTTCTTCATCACTGCCTCACACTTGGGTTGTTATCTGTAATCAGTGCCAACAAAGTGCATCAGAAGTTCACAGAAAGACTGGGGGAAATTAGAGAAGAGAGCCAAGCTTTAACTAATGAATTGTATCACACCATTTTCTGTTTTAGACATCGACAGAGTTTCAAAGTCGGCGCACAAGAGGCTCGTTTATCATTACCAGAAAGGTCAGGCTGCTCGGTCAGTATTGGCTGCACTATAGACACTAATAATCTGCTCTAATCAGATTTAAACAACTCTCCTACAGTGAGCTTCAACGAGAGCTGCCAGTACTGGGTCAAAGACTCAAAGCATGCACAAGAGGACATATAGTGTGTGTGTAAATATAACCAAGCACACGTATGAAAATGTTAGACTAAAATTTATCAAAATTGACATACATATACATATTGGTGCAGTCTATGCTCCATGATTCCTGTCCCAGACTTTAGGAAGACCAACAGCTTAATTTATCTGAAATATAAGTTATATCACAGGGTTCAAACTAGAGCTGCACAATTTATCACAAATCTTTATCTGTATCAGCATCTCAAAATCTGTATGGCAAGAAAATGCTGATAGTAAGGTCTTACATGTGACAGATATTTAATGTCCTATCAGAAACTTGAAAAAATACAAATAAAAGCTAAAATAATACTAGGGCTGGCTGATAATAAAATCAATATTTGTTCATTTTTAAGACTTTTTTTCTTTGTATTATTTAATTTAATTCATCAGTTAAAATACAAAACAATGCCAAAACTGTAATGTGAGAATTAAGCAGTATAGGTTGGATGTCTTTTTGTCGTAGCCCTCTTAGACCAGGTCCAATTTAAATGCCACACAAAATCTGCTCTGAAGCACATGGCTAATTTACATAAATCAAAACACAAACAGTGGTTTTTCTGTTCATCAGTTTTGTGGCACTTCCCTAAACCAAGTACTACAGAGGTAATATTTGACTCATTTTCTGGTGAACGTTAGTGTCTTTAGCTTCTGCAGAGTCATTATTTGAGCTGCTCTTGGTGCCAGCCGCCGTAGCCACAACACAGTCTGTAGCGCAGGGTTAGAAGGAACATTTTTTTAATTATATGTGATTTTACGATGTGGCTATTTTTTACATAATTCAAAATTAAAAACTTGAATTACATTAACAAATTGCCATAGATACTGAGACAAGGTAGTAGTTGAGCTGTATCTTTTGGCCTGACTGTTCATGTTTTAAATGTCAAATTAAATGATGCTATGTAATAAAAGCAAGTATGAGGTTGTCCCTCATGATTAGTGCAGCGTTGTAATGAGGCAAAAAATGTCCTGTTTGGTCCTGTTTATCGGATACGGCAAAAAAATACAGGTACCCTTAGGGTGCATTGAAGACAACTAGAACATTTGAACTGTATCTCTTACTGTTTAAAGGAAGAGACACTAAGATCCATTCACAACAAGACATATGTGTTTGTCAAAACTGTTGAGAATTTCCATGTCTTTGCTTTGTATTACAAGTATTGGGAGCAATGCATCATTTTTGCAAACCTGCAATGGCCAAAAAGACACAGATAAAAGCCATTCAACACCTGTTTCCAGTGAGCCCTGGGCAAATGAGAGATGAACTTCAGGAGAGTGGCTGAGCGTGAGAAAGAGGGAAGCATGAGGGAGAGCTATTAACCAGAACAGAAGAGGAGGAGGAGGAGGTGTGACAATAAAGAGGAAGATGGAGTGCTGAGTTGTGAAAGATAATCTGCTGCAGTGGTTTAGCAGGGCTTTGTTTTTGTTGCTACGGGTGTGTTTCTATCATTTAGCTGCATCTAGCACTTGGCAAAACATATTTACAGAACTCGATGTAAAAGGTAGGTGTTTGGAAGTTCGTAGGGCTTTTCCATGGAAGAAATATAGAGATAAATCTTGGCATGTCACTGTTAAATGAGAACTAATAAGACTAAAGGATTTTTTCTTTGTTTGCTTATCTGGATTTGCAGCATCTAAGACCAATGAGTCTGATGTCACGCAGGTCCATTCATCATAAACATAATTGACTGCAGGCTTTTGATTAGAGCAAAGATTTGTGAACCAAGCCAAGACAAAAGCCAATTTTATCGACACAGTATTGAAATATGACTGAATTTGTCAAATGTGCCTCTTGTGGCGTCTAGGGTTACAGTCCATTGTTCATATGTGCTGTGTCATGATACTGGGGCAAAATGGCTCACATTACATTAGAGAGGACTATTCATTACATTAGCTGCAAGTTTGAAGAATGTTTTTGCTAACTTAAATAATAATAATGACACACGTTTTTCTTTCTGTATGTAGTTCTTGACAGTTAATGGAAACACACCAATTTTCTGTATTTCTTGTAACATTTTTAGATTGCTCTTCAAACTTGCTATTTATTTTATTAAAACAAGAATAATGAAAGAAGGACTACTATGTCTTCTGGATCATGGAGCTCTTAATAAGCTAATATTAAAGTACAATGTTAGACTGTTTTTTTTTGTTGCTTCACACACAGTCTATCAGTTTAAGTAGCCAACAGTCTGTGTGTCCTTTCAGTCTCATCTCGCTCCAGTGGAATGTGCCATCTCCAGCTGCGTGTTTGGATTCACCGACCAAACATTCACAAAAGGCAAACACACACTCTGTGACAGTGTTCATCCAGCCGTGTGTGTGTGACGGGCCGGAAACGTCTCATTAACCCTGGTTAGTGTAGTGCTGATGATACTGAGACGCACCAGTGTTATGTAAGCAGAGGTTGAGAAGGTGTGGATTTCACAAAAACACAGAGGGAGACATTGTATACAGTCCCAGTGCAGGAGCAGAGAGGAGTAATGTGGCTGAGGGGATTAACACTGTGCTGTAAATGTAAGGTGACAAGATCAACACGTACAACAACAAAAAACATGACTTAAAACAGGCTTGGTTTGTTGAACGTTTCATTTGTAGGCTACTTCAGGATTGATCTTTTTTAAACATTTTTCAGCAGTTTTAAAGTATTTTTGTATGATCCCGTTTTTGACCAAGTTTTAGCTGTGGGACAGATGCACAGAAGACAGAAGAAGACTGTCTTCAAGATACCCTGGTCCTGTGGTTACAAAACAAGGCCAAATCCTCCGCCTTCGACACCGTTTGTATGGTTTGTGGGGATTCCTGTGCAATAGTGGTTTTTGACATTAGCACATAGTCATACAAATGGAGCTTTAGCCACAAAAATCTGTATTTTTCTCAGCAGCTGGTTATAAATAGGTGCTAATGCATTTGGCTCTTATACTGTTGAATACATGATCATGTCCAGTCGGTGCCATCTTCTATTCAAGTTTTGATATTCAATCTTGGCCAGTAGACTTAAGTAGGCCCTCTTTGTTTAAAAATGGAAGCCGTGAGCCATTTTTAAAGGTTACCTTGTCACATCCTGGTTTTTGCTGGTTTGTTTGCATTCAGGTCGACACTTGCACAACATGTTAGCCCACAAAACACCATTAGCCTAGATTAGAGTCTGTCTTCTCCTCAGAGCGACTCTGATGGGTGAGTGGATCGATTACCACGCTGATGTGATCGATAAGAGGATCATCTAACCTGCAGAGTCTATTCATTTACGTAAAGTATATGGTCTAATAACAGGTGCTCTAAACATGGCTGTTACATAAAAGAACAAATGTATGCTGCGTTTTGGCTCTAAGGCGCTCTTTGGAAACATGCCACGTAAAATTTGAAACATATAATGAACCAGGGTTGCACAAGATCAGGAAAATGTGCAATATGCAAAGTGTTAGATACTGCTATAAAAACATGACCTGCAGAATTTGAATATCCTCTTGTATAGAAATGCATTGTTCACTCGTCAGACAAGTGCCAATCAGTATTTTTGGTCACAACACTAACATAACCTATATAGGAAATAGATAATAGGTCACATTGAATGCTTTTTGTTGCAGAGCCTTTTTGTTGCAGTTGTAGTTGCAGTGTAGTATATTTTCCAGTAACCATCTGTGGTTAAAGGTTGACATATTGGGTCTGGGCCGATGTAATGTTTTTGAAAGACTACCTGTATTCCTACAAAGTTAAAGCATCACTACCTGATTCCTTCTGGACATTAATGGCTTTTTCCACTGGATTCCATGGAGCTTCAGATGTAAAAAACAAATGCAAAGAATGAAGAATGATTAAACAGGAGAGTTTTTGTATTTTTACATAATGCACCATTATTGCAAATAAACAACTTTTTTTTCTTCCCAAAGTCTGTTTCCATATAAAAACCCTCACGCTGGCTCTCTCCATCCAGATTCACTGTGTGTCTCCTGTTGCTGTGAGCAGATGACACTGCGGCGTCTGGGCGTGGAGTCAGACCTACTATAGCTGTTTGTGTGTTTGTGTGACTGCATATGTTTTGCAGCCTTTGGGCTTTGTGTTTGTCATGCGGCAGGGAGTGTCAGGCCAACGCTGTAACACGTGCTGTGTTTACATTTGTTTATGTGTGTATTCAGCTGGGAGACGCTGCAGTCCTTGTACCTAAAAATACTGTCTTCCCTGCAGCTCGCCCTTCCTCTACAGCTTTATCTGCATTCCTCCAATCCTCTCCAATAAACCTCTGCTTATCTTCAGTAAATGTTTCTGTCAAATATGTGAAAGTTGTAGCTGTTTAATGTGTAACTGGCAAACTTCAGCCTCGACAAAGATTGATGAGAAAAACCTCAGCTAATGTTATCAGTTGATATGGAGCACATTTTGTAGCTTTATTAAGAACTTGAGCTAACAAGAGTATACATATACAGTATATACTACCTATTTGAATAAAACCTGGAAAATTCTGCTATATTTCAACCAAACACTGGGCACTTCAGTTCACTATCGCATGGTTTTGAGCGGGAAGCTTTACTTTGAGTGATTGCCTTTTATTTTCATGGCTGTTTTATAACGGCAAAAGTGTAGTTTAGTATTTCGCCCTTAAATTAAAATATACATGAATGTTTTTCTTAATTTAAAGCACAGAACACTGCATTGACTTTGGATGATTCATAAAAAGAGGATGTTTTCCCATTCATTGCTTTTACATCCCAGTGATAAACTCTATTTTACAGCTTCCTAACATTTATTTTCAAAAGTTGCTCCAAAGTCTCAGTTTGGTGCCCACATTTTTTATGATAATTCTATTGTGACCCAAAATCAAGTCATGTTATTTTTTCCAAATTTGACTTTGACATTTTTATGAACCTGTTTTTACCTTCACTAAGGCCTGTACCAGGTTTGTAGGAAAGAATAGGTCTTATTTTGCATTTTGTTTTACATAAGCGTGTCCTCTATGATCTTTGTGGCGGCGGAGTCATGTTTCACCAACTTTAACTGGCTCCAGATCTGTGCAACTCTGTAGTAATGCAGTAGTATTTAGCTGTTCAATAACTTTATATATGAACTGACAACAACAATCAAGTGGCAGTCGGTATTTTTACAATGGTAGATGTATGGGTTCCTTGAATTAATTTAGTAGTACCACAAATGTCCACGATAAGAGTAAGTCACTCTACTTGATTACTTTTTGCCATGTTTTTAAATTCTTGTACATTTTGTATAAAGTTAAGGTGTAAAGTTTTGTGTAAAGTATTTATTTATTTTTTATGTAAACAGTTACAGGTACAATCAGTAAGAAAAAATATAAAAGTGCATCTCCTCCAGCAGTGCTCAGTTTGTCCTCTCTGGGCAGCTGCAGACTCCTTAAACTGGATTCAATTGACCTTTAATGGTTTATATTCCCAAGAAAAACAAATGCAAAGAGTGTTATGTTTATGTACTTTTGTTTTTTGTTAGCTGCATAATTTCATCAAACCACTGCAAAGCTTTACACTTCACTGCTCTTTGAACCCTCTCTCTTCTCCTCAGACATTCTTCTGCTGCTGGTATCTGCTAATGTCTTATTAATACTGGGTCTTGTGCCGATAGAGGCTCAGGGACAGGGTTATTTCAGCTCAGCCTCGGGGTCAGTCATGCTCCAAACAAACAAAGGGGCTTTGAGGAGCTCACCCACTGCACCGGGCAGCAGCTCTGTAGTCATCTGTGTGTGTGTTCTCACTGTACGCAGCAGGGAGCACCACAAATGGGCTCTGGGATGCCACTCTGGGTTTAGGATGAAGTGATTTGTATTCTTTCCCTTAAAATGGCTCAGTAGAAATTAGTCAATGTGTGTTTCTTGCACGTTATTAGGGAAACCTGTAATGTGCAATAACTCAAACTGCGATATTTGAATTCCACCTTTTCCAGAATAAAATTCGAATGGTTTTGAAAATAATGACATAAGCAAAATGTGAATATATGATACATTAAATGCCATGAGCCTGTTGAGTTTCAAGCAGTTCTTTGCAATATGGATCAATATATGCAATACATATTTTTAAATAGAGAAATACAAGGCTCTGGACTAACTTCCTCTCAATCAAAGCAGGAACTTAATCATTATTATTGACTGAACCAGGTTTTCATTTAGACACACCACAGTTTGATTTGATGCTCTGTTTGGATGAGGATTTTTAGGCAAAAAAAAAATGTCCATCAAATGGAAGAACATGTTAATGCAATATAAGTAGTAATTTATAATATTGAGATATATTGTGTAGTCTTATTCCATGCCATTTAAAACAATTATGAAACTAAAGACTTAGGTGTGTTTCATCAACAGCTGAAAACAGTTTACAGTAGATTAATGGCAATATATAGTTTTCATCTTTACTGTATTGTTTCCATCTCGTGATACATTATTGTGATATAATAGATTGTTAGACAAGACATTTTTTTACCAGAAATGGGCTGCAGCAGTTGTGTATATGCAAAAGACAGACTAAGCAAAAACTATAAGAATGGATTATTTTGCTTTATTTTTGGCAAATTAGTTTAAAATGATACTAAAGTGCAAGGAATTTAATTCACAAAAATCCACTGTTTGTCTAGAGCTTTCTTTCCCCTCACTGTCACTGATATCATGATATATCATAAATTAGCGGCAAACAATACTTTTTCCACTGTGTATCCTCTCCTTTGGAGCCACCAGCAGCTAAAAACAGAGTTGAGTCTGGTCTGGCTTTTATTAACTTTATATTCATTTTCAATGTAACGTTCCTTCTTTCTAGTTTTCTGTGATTGGCTGAGGAAGACACACCCAAACACACTCCCATACATATCAACAAAAGAGGAATAAAAACAGCAAAGAGCAATAACTCTGAGTGACATAGGTGTTGAGTTGCATGCATTACCACCATGAGGGGATTAAATCTTACTTAGTGTCTTGTCTTTCTGCAGAATAATGTTATTGTAGACAGTTTAAATCTCATTGTCTTATGTTGTAAAAATAAACAGAATCTTTTAGAAAAGGTTACTACTGTAAAACTGGCCGTTAAATAGTTTGTCTAAGCATCCGTTTGCAGCAGTCAGGTATATCAGATGTTCCTGCAGCCTGTAGGCTTTAGGAGGTGGCAGCCTTTGGTGCTCCTGGTCTTTGAAGTCTTCATGGAGGGTCCCGCTCTGTGTGGGACACAGAGGGGTGCTTTGATTTGTAATGTGCACCGGTGAAGTGAGGGGAACTCCCTGGTGTCTGCTCTGATCTCTGTATGACTGAAGCAAAGGCCTAAGGCGGCAAAAACATAACTCTGCTCCAACCAGACATTAGTAAAAAAGACAGATCCTTCAGAAATAAGCACCTGTGGGAGTTCAGGTTTCACTAAAGCCCAGTCACACTGTGTAATTTTTTGTTGTGTCGAATTTTAACTTTGTGCCTTTAAATCTGAGGCCTTATGTTGTACAGTGGGACAGGATCAAAGACAACCAATCTGACTGCGGTAACAAACGTCTTAGGAGAACTTTGCACTTATTTTTTTCTAAAGCTGGTGCTCAGGAGAGGCAGGAGCAGCCCAACACATATCAATCTCAAGAGACTTCCACACAATAAACGGCTTGCACAAGACTTAAACATTGCCTGATGTCTGTGACAAATATCTTAACAGTGTCAAAGAGAATACTACGAAGACCTATAATAAAACTGTAGTATAATATTCTTTCAGGGCAGTTAACTAGATGGATACATAAACAAACCAAGCTGCCTTTGCAACAAAAAACCTCACCAGACTCCATTCCTCTTTTTTTTTTTTCTTGTTGTTGGCCATTGTTGAATCGCAGCCTACAACGCACTCTGGGTCTTTGATTACAAGCATTCAGCTCAAACAATATTAAAATCCTAATAAAGCCAAGACTGATTCTAGGAATTATTGAAATAGCAGTTTCTAGTTATTTTGCAATGTTTTGAATGGACAGTGTGAATCCAATCACAGATGTCTGCCTTATTGTTTTATACAGTTTATATCAGTGCAGACAACAAAACCGTGGCGTAAAATAAAATGGCTTCTGCAGTGGTTTTGGTTTTCAAGGAGCTACTCAAAAGTTAAAAGGTAGTATTGATGAATTACAAATGAAGCTGTGAGTTTTAAAGTTCAAAATTAGCTTCAGCTTTTTATTTGGATTTTAGTTATTTTGTTTTTTCACTGCAAAAGGAAAAAAACATTAGAATAATAAGCAATCATAACAGTTATTTTTTTGTATTAATCCGAACACATAAAGCCTAAAAGAAAGGATTATTCAATAAGTGTTGTGTAATAATGCCCCAATAAGACTGTATCAGTGATCATTTTCATGTGAGCTCATTTTCTCTCCAGTCACTGATGTCCTAAAGCAAAATGATGACTCTTTTTTATTTTCAGGAGGTTGTGATTCTCATATGAGCCGGTCTATTTCCAGCCTCATCACTTGTTTTTCTTTTAACAGACTGAGGCGTCGACAGTCCTTAGATGAAATATAATGTACTGATGGAATGGGACAGGAGCTATTGGTGTCTGAGGAGACTATTTTTAAACTGCGCTTTGAAGAGTTTTGGGATGTATTATTTTTATTTCGATTACACAAGGCAAGGTCAGTATTGTAGGTGACAGCTTGTGGTTTTATTTAGAAAATGATCAAACTTAATAGAATCAAAAATAACATTCAATAAACTTTTATTACCCCTTTAACATGAAGAAAGAGCTTTACAAGTAAATTTTAGTATATAGTCAGCACTTGTAATAGGACATAGTTCTTAGCTGCACTATATACTGGAAATGAATCCTTATTACAATATTTAAATTGCTTGTTCTATATTTCTGTGTATATTCTCATTTAATTCTACTTCTTCGAGAGAAACAGAGATTCAGGAAAGGGGAACGTTCAAATATTGCAAATTGTAATGTCCTCACAATATTCAACAGTAATGGCATATCACGTTTTCTTGATACTGTGCAGCCCTAGACATACAGCTTTGATGAATAAGTTCTATACACAGTAGAAGATTAATGGACAGAGGAACCAGAGGCTAGACAGGAAGAGCTGCAACAGTGAGGGTTGGCTCCAAAAAACCTTGCCTCAATTGACTCCCATTTAGAAAACACTATACAACACAAAGTCAATTCTCATGTCATTGTCTTCATTTGAACACTTCTTCCTCTGAAGCTCTCGATTTTTGTTTAAGATTTTATTTTTATTTGACTCTAAGGTGACCCCATATGAATTGTAATTGATTATTGGGATTGACAGTCTGATCACCTGCTGCTAGCTTCAATGACATACTTTCAAAGCTTCTTATTAAAGGTCATGCTAGTCTGTGCTTTGTTGTACTCTCTGCTCTCTGAAGGTCAGTGGTAAGTAATTGGCCATTAGCATCACTAGCTAGCATCTACTCTGTCACTGGCATGCTTTACGCTTCACCAACTGTGACCTTTTTCCAAATCACTTTTAGTTAATTTAACCTATGAACTCTGGTAAAAAAACTGCTCTCATTCAAATATGGCTTGTCTTTCTATTTGCTTTATTGGATCAGCTTTGGCTTTTTTTTTTTTTTATTATATATCATGGTAATATAAGACCAATAGCTACTAGAAAGCTAAAGACACATCCCTTTCATGAGTCCCCTTTTGTCTCGAAGTTAAATTCATTTATATCATGTTGTTTTAACACACCATGGTTCTCAACATAAAGGAGAACATTTATGACAAAGAAAGACATCATTTTTTTAAGGACAACAAATATTACTTGGTCTTTTTGTGATCAATCAAAAATTAAGCTAGTTGAGGCACTTTTATCAGCAACAACTTGAATGTTTTGTGTATGAATGTCGGGACAGGAGCCAGGAGTTCTTTGTGGCTTTATAGACCTTGTGACTACAATGCATTTAGCTGAAACTTCCGCCTCATTTGCTGCTTGATAAATTGGAGGTTTTTCATTTCCCACAGATCAAACATTAGATCAAACAGTAGCTATATCCAAAGCTCATGCAGATTTGAACCTCCCCCTTCTCCATCGGTGGTACTGTACATGCCCGCAGTCACTCCACTGATTTCATGGCTTTTTACTCAAACACAAAGACTTCATTCTGACTCTTTCCCTCAAATACAGCTACTTTTCTCTCTCTCCTACTCCCTTCTCTCTCTTCCTTTCCCCCTCCTCCGCACATTCACACGTTCACCCACGGCCCTGGGATCCAGTATAAAGCCACATTTTCCATTGTATTACCTCATCCTCTTGGAAAAAAGACGGAACAAAGCCCAAAACAGAGTCGGGACAGCCTACAGTAACGTTATTAGCTTAGTAATTAGGCTCGGTTGCTTTGTGTCTCCATCTTCTTTGAGCCTTTGAAGTCCCATTCACCCCACTACCCAAAATTCACTTGGGAAAGAAGTGGGGAATGGGAGGGTTTGGAGGGAAATGTAGGTCAAAATGCACTGGTAAGACAATTGGAAGATGCTGATGATGTTGAAAGTGGGGAGATTGCTTGTGCTGCGTTTTATACACACACATCGTTCATATCTGCCAGATGCTGTGGTCTGAATTCACGTCACATGACTCTCTTTGTTTTGGTTTAGCGCAGAGATAAAACCCGGCTCTGTTACACTCCACAGCGAGCCAGACAAAGACTGCTTATCACACACAAACCTCTAAATCTGTGTGTGTGGTTCTTCCATGCATTCATCTGATTTGCCTCACTGTTATTACGATCTAGTTTTATTAGCCAAGAGTTTTTGTGTATTTCTTTCCAATGATTTCTGATAGCTTTAAGTGTGTTGCATTATCTACACACTGATATTGCCACTGGGACAGGCATGACACACTTCCTCCGCAAAAGTGGGCTAAACATGTTACTAGGCAGACCCCCCAACACTGCAGGGTTTGAAATGATCTCAGATGTGGAAAAGAGTAGGTCTCATTCAGTTTATGATTAAGTGACTAAGTATATTTTCATTCTGAAGCACATTGAAGTGTTAGTAATGGTCATAATGTTGCAATACTTTTTCCAATATCCTGCAGCCCTAATTTCTGTCATTTTACATATCGTCAAAATTTATATTGGTATCAAATCTACTGTGATATACTGTATGATTACGCCATTTAACATAGTAAAAGTTTGATTGAATTCAAATATATAGAGAAACACAACAAACAAAGTAACTGGACTCACTTCTGTTGGTCAAAATTAAGAAAACTTAGGACTTAATTTAGGAGTAAATCAGGACTAAACATGGTTTGTGTTTGTTGAAATACAATGTTTGTGACATATTGTGCAGCCCTAACACAAATCCACAGATGACTCAGCATTTGCAGTCATGGGAGGTTTAAATGGACTAGTGAGCTACTCCAGCGGTTGTTGCCCTCAGCCCAGCTCAATGGGAGGTTCATATACTACAGGAACCCACATTCATGTACCTTAAAGGATAACCTATTTAAAAGTGGGAGATGTCTGGGGAGAGGGAGTTCTTTGGTTAGGCTGAAGCTGTAAGTAGTAACAAAAAAACTTAAAAACTTAAAAACATCCTCTTAGTTTGTCTGACTAGTTTAGTGTCATTTTTCAGTAACAGAGCCTATTGCACAATCCAATATTGGAATGAAGAAATGACATTTTATAATGAATGGATCCCTCATTGGGGTCCTGTTGGGTTTTAATTATCCAACCTGCAACCCGCTGAGCACAGATTCAGGTCACGTCCTCCTCACATGCACACAGTGCTTCAGCCTGTGGCGCAGCGTGTGAATGATGTAGTTCCTGTCTAAATTGACTGTACGTGTTGAGTTTGCGCGAGTGTGAGTTGTATAAGACTGCGGTCACCTGCACTGACTCTGATTGATGAAGGCATTCTCGCCACGCAGTGTCACCAAAGACAAATTACTGAGGGATGTGTGAGAGCAGACAGATGGTGTCTCCAGAGGAAAGAGGGAGCAGATGACCTTGAGAGAGAATGAGTGAAAAAGGCAAAGATGGTCAAACAATAGCGGAGTGACTGTGACATTTATGAATACTGGATTTGTGAGGGCATATATCAAAAGACTGGGCATATTTAAAAGGTTCTAGTTAAGTGTTGCAAGTGTGGAGGTCAGCTGTGTTTTTAAAAAAGATGTCCTGTGAGTTTATTGGATAGTGCCTCTTGGATTGTTTGGCAATTAATATGTGTTTTTAGTTATTGGACTCTAAATTGGGAAAGAAATAAGGTGCACCAATGAGATGTTTCTGGACGAGGTGTCTGGGGAAAGCCAAGACCTTTGAGAAAGTGGTATCAACAACAATCTCCCAAATACCTGCACACATGGAAAACATGCTGTAAAGGATAGTATTTTTGTTATCCTTTGACAATAAGCTTTGATGGTTGAAAATAGCAACAGCCAGAAAGTTGATGATAGCATTGATCAGTGGTCCACTTTGTTGGGTAACAGTGATTGACCCATATTGAAATAAATACAGCATATAAAAAACTATAGACCTTTGATTTGAATGGCAACTGAATTAATGCCTTTATCTGCAAAGAAGGTGAGAGTCTGTGTGATCCTCTATAATCTATTCAGTAACATTAATGCTAGCAGTAAAGGAGTTATACTGGTGGAGCACATTGCAGCATCTGGTTAACCACACACACTAACCACAGTCACAGTAAATGTTAAGCTGTGGAAAGCAGTTTTGAAAGTTTGTCTTGAAAGCTAGCAGCAGAAAAGCAACCAGTAAGTCATCCTCCATCCATTCTCTTTCTACTGTTCACATGTAAATAGAGAAAAGCATGGTGCACTTTGTTTTTGAGCTGAGGGTCCACTCTAGTTCGTCGGGCGGCGCCTTTCTGCTGCTGTTTCCTCACAGCATTTCCTCCAGTGGCTCAGCGTAGCCCTTCCTCACACAAACAGTCACACAAACACACACACACAAACACACACATGTTAGCTTCACCACACAATGAGCTGGGGCCGTCTGCAGCGAGACAGAGCAAGGTGTTTCCTGTGACCTGAGCCTCTGCTGCGTCGACACAAACACGCTCTTAATGCGTCTAGTCACTGATTTAACTCACTCCAATTACAGCCTCCTCCTTGTGGATGAGTAGATGTGAAAACAGCTGTGTTTAAATCTGCGATAGTAATTTGTTATTCATGCTTTGTCCATGGTTTATTGATGTGCTGTTAAAGCATTTGCAGAGGGAATGAATATTGGATTAAAAGCAGCGTTAGTTTATTCATGAGCAGAGATATTTTCAGCTACTGTGGGCTGCAGGAATCCCTCATACTCTGCTCACAAACATGAATTTATGCAGCGCAAACTACTCTGCAGACCTGTGAATCTTATGTGTTGTGAATATTTTTGGATTATTACAGCTGAGTAAATGTCTGGCGTGTCGCTGTGTGTCCCGCAGGCCACGCACTGTCCTGCTATGGAGAAGATGAAGAGGTTTAAGAAGCGTCTGTCGTTAACGCTCCGCTCCAGCCAGACCATCGACGAGTCCCTGTCTGAACTGGCTGAGCAGATGACGATGGAGGACGGCGGCACCAAGGACAACGGTCAGTCTTTGAGTTAAAATATGTGTCAAAGATATAGACTGTAAACAGAACATTCAATTTTCATTGAATTTGTGACTGATCTGCTTGAGCAATGCAAATAAAAAAGCTCGGATTTTGCCATAAGGGAAGTCAAACCAGGTATTTGCCTTGGACCCAAAGACACAAGGGGCCCCTGGTGTGCAATAAACATGTGCCGAAACCCTCTTGAAAAGACAGGTCTCGGGCCACTTCCAACTGAACTCTGGTACGGTTCAACTGAAATGTGATTACTACTGTAAATGTTACTACTTACAACGTTCTAAACAAACCAAAAACAGGGAGAACATGAAAAGATGTGACAAAAAATTTGGTGAATTTGATAATTCTCCAAGTGTGGAAAGAGAATAGTCTGTTGGAATAAAACTAAATGAGCAGATGCTCACTGCTAACAAGAACTAGTAGTTAAATAAACTATAGGGATGAGATTCTGTTTTGGTCCGAACTAAAAGAAGAGGCACTTATTTTCCTGCTGGTAACACTGAAACCCAAACCATCATCTAATCTAAGTATTACTTATTTTTTATTTATTAGAAGCATCAAAAGTCAATTTGAATTCTACATCATACAATCATTGCAGTATTCAGTGAAAATGCAGATGTATTTTTCCCCGTTGCTACATTGCCTGATAATAACTGTGCCTCCCGATCCAGTAGATTACAAGCAGCTAATTTACATTTTCCTCCCATTTTGTTGTTTTTTCCTTTTACCAGAATGGTTTATGAGCCTCCCTCTGTGGCAGGCAACATCTATTTAATAATCTACACAGATCTTACATGAGAGTTTGTCCACAGTTTGTGGCCGACATGTACTAAATACTTGCAGGCTATCAGCACTGGGGAAACACACAGTGAAGGAAATTCCACAGGTCTGTTTTTTTTTCTTCAGCGTATCTTCCCATTTGTGTCCATCAGCCTCACACACACTCACTCACTCACAGGGGCTGTCAGTGTCTTGGCCGCTCTCCTGGGTCTTTAAATTATGAAGTTGATGAAAAGCGAGGGAGCAATGTGTGCGTCAGTAACAGCTGTAATGGACTGGGACTCAGAAAAGAGTTTCTAATGCGTTATGTAACTGGAAGAAGAGACAGCACACACTTAGACGTAGCACAGAGCAAAACTCTAGAGTGGTCTGTTGAGCTACTGCCACAGGAGAGCACTGTGTTGAAGCCATGGAGAAGTTGCATTTTAGATCTATTTTAGCCTCTTCTTTATTATGGTGTAAATGTTTAATGCAGAGTGCAGTGCTGTCCCTGTCTTATGGCAGTAGACTGTTACACACACTGCAGCTCTGAGTTGAAAAGGTCACAGCAAATTAACATTTTCATCAACTGATTTTGTTTGCAATATTTCCAAAAAAATTCACCTGAAAAAGTTTGCTTACTAAGGATTGTTTTGCTCCTGTTAAAGCACCACTACCTGATTTTATTTTGTCCCATCTTAAAACCACCACTCACCCCCAACAGCAGCTTAGGGGCCTGTTTTTCTTTAATGAAGAAAGTTAAACTTTTAGTTAGTTTAGCGTCAAACAAATGATCCTGCATTTATCTCTACCTTGTTTTACTTTGCTTCCCTTTTCCCCATTTATGTTTTTGTTTTTTGTGCTGTTTCTCTGAATAAACAGACAAAGCTAGTATAGACACTTTCTCTGTATTATCAGTAGCTGTTACTTCCTTGCTGACATTGATGTAGACGAATGGGAGCGCTCCTTTTTCCAAAAGTGAGCTGTGGTTGGCCAAAGCTTCTGGTGTGTGCTGAACATACACATTTATTAAAATCTTAGATAAAAAGCCTAGATAACATCTTATGATCATGTTTTTTTTCACAGATGACAATATGCTATTAGGTTATTAAACCATTTTCCTTAAATGCAAGAGAAAAAAGTCTGGTAATTCCTGTTTAATGTGCATTGAATTTTATAGAAAAGGTTTTTTTTAAATACAGCACCTAAATTCAAATGTTTTTAGTTTTGACAAACAAGACAAAACTATTCCTTTGCTGAATAAGAGACATGTAAAAACAAAATAGATGGAAAACTGCAGTGAAATATACCGCTGTGATACAAAATCCATTTCAAACCTTGAGTCTATCACATCACACAAAGTTTATCAGCTTCTTTACAGTTTCTGGAAACTAATTTGCATCTATTTGCACTTCATTTTCACATTTTTGACAGTTCAACAATGTGCTTCAGATTCACTTTTTATGGAAAGACTTCTCCAGATGCATTCACTTAGTGTTATTTGCTGTGAAGGCAGACAATAGGCAGAGTCTTATGTAACTTTGAGCTGTCTGTGACAAACTGCATAGACATATTAGAAAAGAAACAACTCAAAGAATAAACAAACGCAGAAACTTTTGTCCATTTATTTTGTTGATGACGACTGATGAATCACTTGGCCCAACACATTTTATATAAAGTCTATTAGTCTGAAAAAATAAATGAAATGACAGGAAATCACAGGTTATATCATTTTACTGTTACATAAGGGAAAAAAGTGAAATATCTGTCTCTGTTTCAAATGGGCAGGCTCCTCAGTCTTACAGGTTTAAATATTTAATGCAGAGTGCAGTGTTGTCCCTGTCTTTATGGCTCTCTGCTGTAACACACTCTGCAGCTCTGAGTTGAAAAGGTCACAGGACGTAAAGCCGGTCGCAGCAGCAGGAAAAGCAGCCGTAAAACCACATTTGCTCCCAGAATGTGGTAAAGGCCAGTCTCAGGCAGTTGGTTGGAGCTCAGAGCCAGACTGGACAAAGAGACAGCCCTGTAGATGAGTACTGTTGGAAATACTTTAGAAATTTGACTGATGAATAACCAATAGATTATCATGATTACCAGGAGACACTTGATCTTTCTCTATTAACATCCTATTAACAACACATTTCAGTTGGGTCAAGACTCCTCCAAAGCTGTTTTTTTTTTCTTTTCAGCCTTTTTGATGGCTTTTGATATGGGGTTTTTCAATAAGGTTTTTGCACAACTATAACATTGTTTAACACACATGACATGTTAATCAATGTTTAAGGTTGATGAATATAAAATGCATAATTTCTATAATGTTTTGTTATACAGTTTATATACAGTGCAGACGTGTGTTTTTTGCAGCGGTGCAGTTGCTTCAAAAGTACTTTTTATTAGCTTTTATTAAAAGTTAAATAACTTCTACCACATATTTGAGCACTGTGTGAAAGTAACAACTAAAACTGAAAACTGGTAAAAGCCACACATTCCCTTAGTAGGTGTTTTTTCATAATGACTCAGTTCTTTTTTTGTTGTATACCTGTGTTATTAACCACATAGAGCTTACAAGTCCTGATTAAAGATCTTGATTGTGTTTCAGAACCCTTCATGAGGAACGGCCGCCCCCCTACGTCCCACAGCATGCACTCCTTCCTTCACCAGTACACGGGCTCCTTCAAGAAGCCCCCTCTGCGTCGCCCCCACAGCGTCATCGGGGGAACTCTGGGCTCGTTCATGGCCATGCCTCGTAACGGCAGTCGTTTAGGTGAGACACACACGCTGCACACCGAGGAACTGAGTATCACCAGAGCAGATGGCATCCTGGAACAAACAGGAAGTGGGTCACAGCTCTGAGATTTCCGTCCGTTTTTTCCTCCGATTGGCAAACTCTCCGTTGCCATAGTGACTATCTCCTCATGTGGCAGCGTCTCTTTTCGCCCTCGCGACAGCTGGATGGGGGAATCAGTGAGACATGACGCGATTTCCTGTGTGAACTGACTCATCCTCGTCGATCCGTAGCATCTGTAGCACCAGCGCAGGGCTAGTGAGAAAAGAGAGCTGTGAAATAATTCGCAGAACTGGGGTTAAGAGAGTGTCGAGATGATTCATAAGACGAGACATTTCAGAAGAGAAGGGCTCAGTGATATGATCTCACTCAGTTTCTACTAAACAATGGAAATTCATTCATAGTTCCTTGTTATTAATTATATATTATACTAACTAGTAATAAATAATAATAACTAAAGCAACCTGTTAGAGATTAAGATCCTCTACCTCAGTTTTGGTAATGGACAAGATCTGCCTTAAAACAGTGAGTGAAAAAGCCAGGACTTTTTGAAATTTTTGATTTGGTCAAAATAAAAATAAAAAAGTTTAATGCTGTGACTGGACAAAGAAATTTTTATAGATTTTTATCAACAGCCGCACTACAACAGCTCACTTTGAGCATTTTGAAAGCATAACAAAATGCTAAGCCTTAATCATGAAGTATACTACGCATCCCTTCTTTTTATATGTCAAATCAAATTACATTACATAATTTGATTAAAGTCATTTACTTTACTGCTACTGAATTTTTACTTTTTAACAAAAGGATAGCAGAAAAAAGTGCACATTATATGCAAAACTTTAGAAGTTTGTGATCTACTGAGCAAGTATCAGTGATCTAGCAGTAGATTTCAATCTAAAGGTTGGTGACTGGTTTAAAGCATAATTTTATATTAAGGGTGTGACAAGACACAAATCCCAGGACAAGATGAGACAAAAGATAGGGTTCATGAGAGAAGACGAGATTTTCCACTATTTCCAGGTGTGGCAGGTTAAAGCTGTGGTTGTTTTGTGTCTTTGGATAGAGCTGGTGTGAGCTGCAGAGTACGCCTTTGTTTTCCTACAATGTTTACGTATTGTTTGTTTTTTCTGTGACTCTCTCTGTTTTATATTTCCACAAGAAAAAACAAAATGTTACCACACAGAGTTAAAAATTGGCCAGTGCATTTCACCCTCACGCTCCATCAGCTTATATCAACAGAGAGCTTTTCTCCTTCTTGTGGCGCGAGATCTTGTCACACCCTTATTTTATTGATTGAGTGATTGTTTGTTTCTGGAAAATATTTTCGGCTATAGCTCTAGCCTTTTACATCTGCCTCTTATTCAGAGTTATAATATGGTTAATAGCAACACCTTAATTTTAAAAGTTTGCTTCAAGTATCTTTTCTTTCTCAAATAGAAATACTTGTGTAGTTCTTTGTCACTTCTGGAAATGCAAGCCTCTGCAGGGATTACCTGTATCAAACCGTACTAACCAACCTGGACTAAATGTGGTAATAGTCGAAATATGGGCTTGATTAGACAAATTAGTGGTTTTCTAAATTTTCTGGATAATTGCTCAGACCTACAACAGAGCAGCGGAGGAAGAAGCAGCTTGGCAGTGTTGAATAATTAGACAATCAGAGCAGGTTCACACAGAGATGAGGTAGATAATAAACAGTAAGTAAGTTATCAATCAGAATCTGTTGATTGTGATGCTGCAGCTTGTTCCCCTGCTGCTGCAGTACAAGTCCCAATACAATGCGCGCTGGCAGATAGTGGCTTGAAATTTTAAAAAGTATTGTAACTGCGACCATGATAAAGCACTGTCACTTGGTCGAGCTGAAGTTAAGACTCGGTTTGTGGATTTATTTGTTTCCTCCAAGTTTTCCTAATTCGTTATTGGGGTGTTTCATAAAATGATAGCATCTGTGTTTCATAACATTCATAACTGTCCTGATGGGAGCTTCACTGAGCTAATTTAATGGCTGTCTCTTTAAGTGGTGGACCTGTTGCGCCTCTAGATAGACCCTGGCCTAATTAAATGGGGGCTTGGATCTAAAAACAGGACACTTAAGTAGGTCGTTGATGCAGAAGGCAGCACTGATGGAGTGTGAAGCCTTGTTAGTGCCTGATCTCAAGACGAAAGAGAAACAAAAACTGACAAATAAACAGAAATGTCATGCTTTATGAGAGTGGGATTGAAAATTAGGGATTTGAAATGTGGATGTTTCAAAAGGAGTCTCAAAATTATCAGGGATCTGAGAGTTTTGTCTGTTTTCCACTGGCTCTGTGGAGGATTATGTATTGATTACTTTTTTCTGTAATTTGAAGACATTTGGAGAGGTTTTAATGTTGAGACAGTAACAGTCTTACTGTTGCTTTTATTACAGCAGAAGTCATTGTTCACTATAAGGCTTTAAAGGAACAAATATTATGGACCTCATCCCTGGATGTGGTTCTGCACAAGAACACAAATGGCTCCTTGAACAGGGTTCTGTTGAGCTTAACATTTTGTTTACAATAAAGACAAATGCAAAGTGGGAGTATTAGTCTAAGGTTATTATACACTGTTGGAGACATAGTTTTGTCTGTTGTCTTGTCTTCAGTTATGTTTAGACTACAACGTATTACACACTGCACGTTTAATGGGTCAGACTTATTGGCCAGTTACATTTCACTTTGTCAGGATAATAAACTATAATAAACTAATTAATATTTGCACAATAACACCATAGCCAATAAATCAAGTATAATCTGAAAGTGCAAGTGGTACCCTAAAAAGCACAATTTCTTCAAAATTGTGAGACTTGCAGAAAAGTTATTTTATGGTTTTGTTTGGGAAAAAAAAAAGTTTTTGTTGAAAAGAGGAAGGACTTTTGTGAAAAAGAGAAAATATTCTTGCAGGATTTGGAGAAGTAGGATATAAAATGCCAAATGAAAGGTATGTAAAAGAAAAGGGAGGCTGAGAGGAATTGAAACTGGGACAGATGAGATCATTTGGAGACTGAGCAGGTAACGGAGGAATGTGTTGGAGCCTTGTCGGACCGGGGAGTCAGACGGTCTGCTGCCTACGAAAACAAGACAGAGGTGAAAGAGAAATGGTGCGAATGAAAGGAAAAGTATGGACAATGGAGAAGAGAAAGAGCAATATGACGTAGAAAGAGGGAGGAATGGGAGAAAAAGAAAAGTTTTGAAAGATGAGATAATCTGGAGGAGGATGGAGGTGTTTTGGAAGATGGTTAAAGGCACTAAGTCAGAAATGAAAAGAGAAAGGAGACATTTCAGGCCCTATTAATCAGAACATGTCCTAGATCAATCTATTGCACAAGAAGTAAACTAAATATGTTTATGCTTTAAAACTGGCCAAGCGTATTGAAAACCGTTTCAGTCCGTATGAATGTGAAAGCATCTCTATTTTGCAGAAAATGCAGAAAGTGCGATTATATAAAAGCTGGCTAGTCTTTTTGGCAGCTGGTATAAGGCCAAATTACGATTGTAACACAAAGGTCAAGGCAAACAAATGGTAAATGATGAGCTCTTTATAAATTAAATGTGATGATTTCCACTCTTTTAAGGAAACATTACATTTGTCACTATTTCAAACAAAGAGGAACAAAAAAAGGCTTAGTGGTTAAAAACTAATACATTATACTCTTATGTTGCCTTTACAGCGATCTATATTAACAACAGTGACAAGACACAAGATTAGGGTTTAATCAGTGAGAGACCATAAATAAGAAACCTACTGGCATTGCACAGATGTCATTAATGCTGCGACTAATTTAAACACTAATTCTTTTTGTAAATAAGAGTCATAAGAGCGAACTAAACACGGTTATTGCATGTGATACAAAAACCAGGCCTATACGGTTTCTCTCCATCAGCAGAAGCTTTCGGGAGCCGTCTTTCTCGTCTCTTTTCTCCGCTCGGTGCCGTCACATTTGATAAGAGGCCGTTTGGTTGGAGGCGCTGAGAACGCGATGACAGAGGGCTCCTCGGTCGGGGCTCCTCATTAAATGTTTGTGTGAAAGAAAGAGTGGGGGCTGTGGTTTTGCCCCGTTGTGATTTTTTACTGGTGAGTTTGTGCTAGTTTTTATGGCACTGCATGAAGGAAGTGGTGCGGCTATGACAGTTTTGCCTTAGGGGCTTTAAGAGGCTGGTGGGGGTAGTTTGAGGGCAAATAGGAAACGTCAGATGGCAAAACTCTTATTATATTTTATACTAATGTTACACTTCTTTCTTTTACCATTTTTCCAGGGGTTACACTGGTTTATTGTTCACATAAGTGTGGAGCACAAACAGCCATAAACACATTTTTATGGTCATTCTTTCACTTCATTCACTGCAGTTTTATGGAAATATATGAATAGAATAGAAAACACTGATACATGTATAATACTGACTGATTCTTAAGTGCTTTTTTATACAGGAGGATGATATTTTTCTCTTTGTATTTCCATCCTATATCTGGACTCATGTTACTACTAGTTGAAAATGTCTAAGTTTTGCCCAGTCCAGACTAAGATGGATCTTTAGAAAAGATTAAAAAATGGAGAAGCTGTGACAAATTGTGGACAGACAAAAATGTAGACTTTTAAAATGATGATCCAGAAACTTGTGTTGCTTGATTGTCTTGTTGTGTCGGCAGAAAACAATACATGGATAACAGGAGACTTATTCATTAACCAAAGCAGTAAAGGAGGTCATCGATACATGTTTATTTAGGTCAACAACAAATATAACCTACTGAGCTAACATCATTGTGACTGCTGTAGAGTAAAGTACAGTTCTCCTTCTTCATAAGAGTACAAAGAGTATTTAATGAGTTCTCTGAGACCGCTGAGTAAAAAGGGAACAGGACACTAACAAAAGGATTCTCAGTTCTCTTTGTTCACTTTTTCTTTTTTGTTATTGATGCAGTATTTCTCTTCGTACATTTTAATGTTAAGCTCATTTTATCTAGAGTCACTATTAGTTACAACAATATCACTATTCTTCCAGTGAGCCAACATCACATTTTATTCACAAAATGCACAATAACAGCGATATTTTTGTACTAATTGGGTATGAAAAGTTATTATTTCAGAAAATCTGTATAATTTATATGAAAAGTTTGATCCTAGCTTAACTTAACCCTGTGTGATTTAACCTGATGAGATGTTTTGTACACTTTTTATACAACCTTTTGTTTTCGACCCAATTAAAACAGATGTATTTTACCACTGATTGCAACTCTCTGTGACATTGTTTTGTTGTTTTGTCAGACATTGTGCACGAGAACCTGAAAATGGGCTCAGACGGAGAGAGCGACCAGGCTTCGGGGACGTCTTCAGACGAGGTCCAGTCTCCGACGGGGGTCTGTCTGAGGAACAGGGTGCACCGGCGCATCTCCATGGAGGTGAGACCCAGAGAGACGCTGCTGCAGTGTAACAGTAAAAACATGGCACATCTCCATCGCACCTGCATTATTCCTCACCTCCTCCTCATTTTCTTGTGGATGTGGGATGAAAGAGGGGGCTGGGGTGGTTCTTCGTTTCTTAATGGGCTCTGGTGTCTGGGTGTTGATACTGATAGTCGTCCCTTGGGAGCAGTACCTCAGCTGCTGTAAAGAGGCGCTCTGTCATCAACTGCTGCTGTAAACACCACCTTCAACCTGCCCACCTTCAGATGGAGACATACTGCTCCTGTTTCCAACTGTTACCTGCTTTAATTACTCAAAGAGTTCTGATAAAATGGAAATAGAAGTTTTGACTTAAGACTATTTCTTTAATTTAGGACAGCATTTCAATATTGCTAAGCATTTTGAAACATAGAAGGTAAAGTCCTAAAGGAATTTTGAATTTCTAAAAGAACAAGACCCTTAATACTTGCTAGGTCAGACAATAATACAGAAAATAATTTGTCTCAGCTGCCCCCCAGGATCCTGCAACTTCCACAGACTCAGCAAATAAAATATCAAGAGGAAAAGTGGACCAGTGCAATTTTTTTTTTTCTTTTAATACCGTTTCTCACCTAAATTAATTTGGAAACTATTAATCCCCAAGAAAGCCACTTTATTTGCAGCTAACCAGACCAAAACAAGTTGTATCTTAGAGAAAACCACCCAACTTCATGGCTTATTACAGAAATCTAATAAAATCAATGCAGAAATAGAAAATAACAGTTATTGTTATTTGTCAGGGATTCATTATAACATTAAGAAGAGCCATGCGAATTATATCTGAATGTATTTAACTAAATGAAAATGTACAATGTTCTATTTTGAGCCTGGTGGTCTTCTGCCCCCTGCTGGCAGATGTAAGACCGTTTAATATATAATAGTACTTCACATACTGCTTATTATGTATTCTGAAATACTCTAAATGAACTAAATTTGACTTTTGGGAGCTCAAAACTGTGTACAAGTAAAAAAAACTGAATGATATTACTCAAGTAGTAATAAATTCATTATCTGAGGAAAAATAACAACCTATTCATAGACATGAATACTACAGGTACAAAGTTTTAAATAAGGTAACCAAGACAATTCTCTTCCAAGTCGAGCTTTGAAGTGAGATGGGTCAGGAATCTGGTAAAAGTCCTGATGTATGATTTGTAAATGTTCAAATGTTCAAAAATAGGGCAGGCTTTATTTTCATTGCTCTGATTAATTGTATTTCTCTTCAGTGGCATATATTCTGCATTTTGGTTCTATCCTTTGGAAATCCTACTCAAATCCACAAACACCAGATTAATTCTTTGCATAGAGTAGAATAGAAAGAATTAGGATGGCTGGCTAGTCTCGTTAAGTCTTGGTTTAGTCCTGATCAAAAGCATTGTAAAACCCAAATGTATTCTTAAGTAATTGATACAACAGGAAAGAACACCTAATAAACATTTATGGCTGATGTAAAATAACATAGACTCTACCTGTTGAGGTCTTGCTGTGTTTTCTAATCCAAGTACAATCATAGTAATCAGTTCGATCAATTCATTTGTTTCAGTGGGGTTTAAAATGGTCACTGTTTCAATTGTGATATTGATTTGAGGTAATATCCTCCAACGCCATCTTGGCCTGTTTCATTTCTTAAGCATTACCTCAAGGATGTGGCTGCAGTGACCCAGCACACAGCTCTCCACACAAACACACAGCTCTCCACACACACACACACACACCTGAACAGAATCGACATAAGCAGCGGTGAGAGAAGGTGCGGCTGCTCTTGTGCCTCCTCTGATGGAGCTGAAGCACTTAATGAAGCTGCTCTGTGTCAGGAACGAGGTTAAGGGCACCGTGTGACATCGCTTATTGACTTCTTCCAGCACACACTCAGACTCTTAAGTTTTTTTCCATCAGTGTGGAGCCTTTCTGCATCGTTACTTTGATAAATTATTCTTAAGGTATTGATTCCTCTAACCTCCTCTAAACTACAACAGTTTACAAATATGTACTGGCTGGATGCTCTCTAATACATTTTTATTTTGCTGTTGCATTGTAAAATAAAAACAGTCCACTAAAGGATTATATAAATAAGTAAAACAGTTCACTATAAATGGCATGCTGTACCACTTGGATTTAACTGGTTGCCTTGGATGCTGTATGTTTTCTTCAAGCAATCAGACAAACTAGCGTCGATCAAAAGTGTCCATTTTTGTCTCTCCATGCTACAAGATAACTTCTGCTTTTTTAGTTAATAAGGGAGTCACAGCATTTTCAAAAGTGTTTGTGTTTATAATTAGTGTCCAAGTTATATAAATTAGTGTCAAAGCTTTGTATTTATGAATGAAAATGCATTAGACATTGGATTTGGTTTAAGAGTAACACCAGTAACATAAGACTACGACATACTAAATGATATATTATCCTTTACAGCTTCGGCATGTTGTTTACTATAAAATACAATAAAATGTCTTCAGCAGGAAAAGATGGAAAAATCTAAAAGCAAAAATCCAGCTGATGCACAAGGTAAAAATTGAGCCTAATTGTTGGCATTAGGGCTTTAAATCAGTCGTGTGTAGGATCAAAGACAAGAAATCTGACACAAGAGATGTCTAAGATTGCCTGTGACAAATATTTTTTACAGTGTCAGATGTGATGTTACAATCACAGTGAATCCTGCTATGATCTAAATAGCTGGATCCTTTCAAAGCTTTTAGCTAATGTAGCCTATACATTTCCTCAGTATCTGTCCCTGTGTTATAGTCTTATACACAGCCCCCTTCACTTTTCATCAAACACTGGTGAAGTGTGGATGCTGCTTGATGGAAAACAAGTGTCAGTGTTGATAGTCTTTGATTTGGACAAATTTCTCATTCATTCAGTGTCTTAAAATTGATTAAACCATACCAAATGAAATGCTGTTTTGCCATTATATGCATAGATGCAACAAATGCCCCATGATTTGTCTAAAGAACTAAATAAACAGAACAGAGTGACTTGGCACATTAAGCTGTAACACACTTAATATGAGACAAGACACTCCCTTTTGTAATATTTCCCTTTAAGACATTGATAGCTTTGGTGAAGCATTTAAATTACAGTCAGACAATGACAGATGATGAGCTGTAGATATTTATATAGAGCCAAACTTACGCTCACTATCTGTATTTTTACACTTGTTTTGTCCACATCAGACAGCATTATTCCTCTGGGCTCAGATTGATCTTGTTTTCATCCTAAAATAGATCAGATCACAACAATAGCAGCTGAGAGACGCTCCCTGACAATGAGAGCCGGCTGAGTCAATATCCACCGTGAATATGTTCTCAAAACAGATCTGATATGGACGGTTATGGCCTGAATGATGTGACGTTCAGTCACGCTCCTCTTATTTTTATCCTGCAGAGGATGGAGCTGATGTGCCTCTGTAGGAGTAGGAGGAGACGGGAGCTGTTTATTTTAGACACTGAGAGCCTGAGGGAGGACTATGTCGTGTGCATTGTCTTCTGCAGCTAAGATTAAAAACAACCCCTATTTATCGACACGTGCTGCACAGCTGTGTGTTACTTATTTCAGAAGAAACAGCTGCGATAAGAAGCTAGTGTCACTGACTAATAAACACGTGCAGATGGGTCATTAGAGTTGATTTACTAAAACTTTGCATGAACATGTAGAAAAAGTGTATAAGGTTAGCATGTTAGAGAGGCACGTGCAAACCGGAAAAAGAGACTGTTGTTGTTTGTGCAAATATTAGCCCAGAAGCCTTGTGTCCACTGTGGGGTACAGCTTCAGCTTGTATTAAATGCAGTGTAGACAACAAATACAACGTTTAAATTCACAAAGTGAGAGCCACATGATGTTGATTCAGTTTAAAACTGGAAACAGCTGTTGCTAATAAATGCTAGGTTTGTCATTGGGGAAAAAAGTACAACATTTATCATGTCTTCGGTTTGAGTTTAGCTTCATCTTTTCCATCGAAGGCAGACCACACACTGAGGCGAGGCGTCCCCAGAGTTGTACAGTTCTTGGGGAGTGTTCAGACCCCTTTTGGTAATGAAATGAAGCTAGTGATGACAAAGAGCCACGCTTTACCTGCCAAAATCCTGGGCCGTATCATATCACACACAAATATATCACCATTATATTATTCTAGTGATGAAAATCCCACAATATCAGTATCATATTAGACAATATCAGACATACAGCAATAAGTCATAAAACTCTCATGGACGAGAACCATGCTTCATATATTACCGTTTCACTGCACCGAGACATGAACAGCTTCTTCTATAAAAAGAAAAGTCTGTATGCTTTGAATTGTTGCCTCTATTTGCTGAGAAATTAATTTAAACCAACTGTAAATGCTTTATTTACTGCAAACAGTACAATCCAGAAATACAAAAACAGCACGCACTGGAACTTTTATAGACAGATGAAGACAAGGATGGGATTAAATTGAAAACAGATATAGGCATTTATTATTTATGTAGCAAGTCAAGAAGGATATAAAACCAAAAACAAAAGACCTCGGATTTGCAAACTCTGCATTGAGGCAGAACAAAGGCTCATATGAATATTATGCTTTGGTTCATTCCACACTAATGCTGCAGGGCACAAGTTTAATGAGCCATATCCATGTACACCCAGGAGGCTCTTAGGTTTTATGGCCTCGGGAACATGCCAAAATCTGTGATGTGAGATAATAATACCTCTAAAATCTTATTTCATATGGTTTGACAATGATATAAGCAAGCTATCTTTCTTTTTTCCTTCATGCAATTGTGGATTCTGACGTAATCAAAAGGGAGTGTGAGTTTTAATGCCACACTTCAGACAGCTCATTGTTTTACCCTTGTGCTTTTAAAATTAATAAATGCAGAGCTGATTAATGCTTTGTTAAGAAGCTACTAGAACATGCAAGGATTTCGTCTCCTTTTAATTAACTAATTAAACTGGATGCATTTTTTGATGGAAAATACTCCTTTTCCAGAACAAACCCACACTGTTTGATACATGTAATAACAATGCAACCTCTCATTTGAGATAAGTGAAGGGTCCATCTTCATCTGATCTAACACTGGTTGGGACGTATAATATCCTCTGTTAACGTCAGCTGATATAAAATGTCCATAAATCATGTTTAAAATGTGAAGTGACACTTTTCTTTCTACTTAATACAATAGGTGCTTTTATAACCTACGTCATCAAAAGGAAGCACTCCTTCTGTGGCAATAAAAGCAGCACTATTTCCTGTTCATTCATACACTTTAAAGGCAAAAAACCCCCCAAATTCATGTGTCTTGTGTCATACTTCTACTGATGGACTCTCTATGAATCTACTCTATGAATGTGTACCATTAGCAAGAATACTACAAAGAATACTAAAAGCCTTCATTTATTTTTGCACAACCCTCTACTTGATATGCATTTGTCTATTATCTTTTTCTATAATGTCGACATGTATTTTACCTCATTGTAGGTTTGGTGGCTTTAGCAGTGCATATACTAATCACATCTCAGTGTAACCGTCTTTGAGGAAGGATGATCACTGTATTAATTATGTCCTTAATGTGGTTTTATGACTATGTTAATATGTTATATAAGTCTTAAGCGTCCAGTGACCTGTTAGTCTGACCTGAGAGACCCACCTCTGATTGGTTTAATCTGCATCCATTTGTCCCACTCCCTGGAATTTGGATCGAAAAGGACCAGACTAATTCTTTCTACTGAATACAAAAAGAATTGGGATGGCTGGCCAGACTACTGACTTGTAGCCTTTAGTTTAATTAGGCTGTTCATTAACTTATATGCAGCCATGTTTCCAGTGCACAGTGGATACTCAATTCTGATTGGATGGCAGGTGTACACTAAAACTCTTTCTTGCACCTGTAACCTGGCTTAAGCATCAGATTGTCATGCAAATACAGCCAGAAGACCACTTCAGTATAAAGTGGCCACTCACTAATGTTCTCCATCACCTCACTGACAGCACACACATGTATTCAGTCTGTTGCCATTTGTCAAAACTGTCCTGTTTATGAAAAAATTGGTGGCTTTACCCTCTTGTCCACTGAAAATGTGGACAAAATGCTTAAATTCCTCACATAAAACAGCAAAAGGGCCTTTATAAGTTTCCTCTCCATAAGTGTGGCTCCTCAACTCTTCGTAAACATGTTTTTTCTCTCGTCTGTGTCTTAATCAGGACCTGAACAAGCGCCTGTCGCTTCCCGCTGACATCCGTATTCCCGACGGTTACCTGGAGAAGCTACAGCTGAGCAGCCCTCCGTTCGACCAGCCGCTCAGTCGTCGTTCTCGTCGAGCCTCTCTGGTTAGTGTCTCTGCTCAGGCTCGTGGCATCTGCCTGTTTCCATGGCAACTGCCTCTGGTAAAAAAAAGAGATTGATTCATTTGGAGTCATGTGCACCCAGCTGCTGCTATTAACCTCAGATTAGATCACGAAGCTCACCTGCTAGTTGTTATGAAGCCTGAGGTGAATAATCGGAGTAACTTGGTTTGTCTGAAAGCTTTGTACAAGACTTATCACATTATCTGTTCCAAAAAAAAAGATGTACAATAACATTAACAGTCCTTTTATTTTTTTCTTGTAGTCAACTCTTTTTAATCAAACTGTCCTCTTCAACATTTAGTCGGATTTGGCACAGTTTTTACAGATAAAACTCCTTCTTTAAACCTTGCCAAGCCACCATTACAAATTCAGACTTAACACAACAAAACAGAATATGTTAGGTATAATATTGATAAAAGACTAAGAGTAATGGAGGTAAAATATCTGCTCTAGATACGTTTACAATATACTTAGACAAAGCAGTACACACACAGTACATTTTGCCTGTTTTTGGCTTTTGTTTACACGAAAAGAGAGTTTTGGGAGTGCTATCCTCAGAAATTTACAATTTAAAGAAGCTGTCTAAAGTCTGTTTTAAACCCTGAAGAAACCTGTATCTGGCTAATCCTGTTTATTATGCCATTCATAGGAATAGATATTATTATAGATAATACATTATTCATATGTATTCATTCAGGAAACACCAGTGCAACACATTATCCTAGTAGTTTGTGTAATTTGTCATCTAAATATAAGGGAAATTTAACCTACATTGATATATTTCACATGAACCACAGATGCCCAGACAGGTATGAAATGTTATTATGTAATATGAATCACTTATCAAAGGTTAATGTTTTCTCACAGTCGGAGATCGGTTTTGGGAAGTTGGAGACCTACATTAAGCTGGACAAACTGGGAGAGGTGAGAAGCACTTCACAAGCAAATATTTATTAAGATGTTTCTAAAAAAAAGGTCACTGGTTTTCCTTCACCTCAGATCTGTTCAGTTTGCCTTTCATCGTGTGTTGCTTTCAGGGAACATATGCCACGGTTTTTAAAGGGCGCAGTAAGCTCACAGACAACCTGGTGGCGCTGAAGGAGATACGGCTGGAGCACGAAGAGGGAGCGCCGTGCACAGCCATCAGAGAAGGTAGTGTGTAAAACTCTTTGTTTCATTTACAATTAATTGCTTACCCTCTGGACTATTCATCAATTAATTAATCAAAATGGACTTTTATCATTTATTGGTGACTAACTCTGAGTTTAATTGTTTAGTGTCACTACTGAAGGACCTGAAACACGCCAACATCGTGACGTTACATGACATTGTTCACACTGACAAGAGCCTCACACTTGTGTTTGAATATCTGGTAAGTCTTACTCCTTCTTCATTTCTGTTTTACTTTTCATCTTAGTAATGTGTGACTATTAATTCAGTATTAGTCACTGCACTAAAAAACTGGAAAATTAAATGGTCTCTCGGGTGAAATTAACAATGAAGAATGATGACTAATAGAATAAAGTTAGTCACAGATATATTTCTCAACAAGCAGTAAATCTCAAAAGTGGACTATCAGACTTTCTCTGACGCTGAGATTTCTGTCGTCATGACAACGGGTGGTGTGTGCCTCAGTCAAAGAACCTAAAGAGATGTGTTTTTATTAATGCAGGACTAATACAAACGGCAGAAACTTCTAAAGCACTGTTTAAGACATGATTAAAATCGCTTTAACACTAACATTACAAAACATTCGGCATCACAGGAGGCGTCTGCAGCAGAGTAGAGATAAAAATAGAGACATACGAATCATAAAACAACATCATCTGTGTCTCTTACATATTTTTAAACCTCTGAAATCTGTTTTACACATTTCCCTCTGTTCTTTGTGTGTTCTTTCTACATTTGGTCCGAAAATCTGAAACCATCGCCAAATGCTCTTGTCTTTTTCTCTCTACAAGCAAACTGGACCTTAGTTAAAGTCTGGACCAAACAGTGCAGGTGTTAAAGCCTCCACAAACTTTGGTACTTACTAGAGTGGTATTTAGAGAGTCTCAGAAGTATCGTTTTTTTTTCCAGATTGAAATTTTTCAAAAACCTAATGAAATCAGTTCTTTTTGGACCATTATCTTAAACATAAATAAAGTTTAGCTCTGGTTTTAGTCATGGTTTAACAAAAGGCTTCGTTCTGTGTTTTTCTTTGTTGAAGCCATTTTATCCCCTAAGATAATAGTTGGCGATATTATTATTTGATAAGTGTTTCAGTTCCGTTTTTTCTGTAGATAGACAACAACAACAATAGCCCTTTTATTTGTCATCATGGCTTATACAGATATATAATTTGCGATCTACAAGAACTGGATGCTGTGGTTTAACTAATGTCTTCCTTGTTATTTTAGCCTCACTTTTGTAAATCCTCAGCGCATTATAAACTGTATCTTATTCCTTTGTGATATTCTTCTTTGTGCAGGATAAGGATCTGAAGCAGTACATGGACGACTGTGGGAACATAATGAGCATGCACAACGTGAAAGTGAGACCCGCTTCTCTGTTATTACTTCTGTTATCTGCTCCCTCTAATCTTACGTAACATCTTTGCTCTGTAATATATGTATTTCTAAGACAGCTGCGGTATGGCATCATTATATTAAATATTTTATCATGTCTTCTCAGATTTTCCTGTTCCAGATTCTGCGAGGTTTGTCTTATTGTCACAAAAGAAAAGTCCTGCACCGAGACCTGAAGCCACAGAACCTGCTCATTAATGACAGAGGGGAGCTCAAACTCGCTGACTTTGGTAAGAAAGAAACCATTTGTTGTATTTATTCTTGTGTCTTCTCCTGTGTATGTATCCTTTTGTCTCACTCTTGTGTATTTTCCAGGTTTGGCGAGAGCAAAGTCTGTTCCAACTAAAACCTACTCAAATGAAGTGGTGACTCTTTGGTACCGACCTCCTGATGTTTTACTGGGCTCCTCGGAGTACTCTACACAGATCGATATGTGGTAAGGCGCTATGAAGCCTTGTTTTCACCAGAGCAGTATTGTATGAGTCTGGTATTATTTGTAAAAAGGGGACAGAGCATCTCAAAAAGCAAACCATGCCACTTTAGAAACACTACAACTTTTGTTTCCATTTATGAAAGGGTGGAACTTAACTCTATAGTTACTACAGATAATCATTGAGCCTTAATGAGAAGTGAAAGGAAAACACAAAGCAACAATGTTTCTCAAATGAATGAAATGAAAATGCTGCATGTTACAACTCCAGCCTCTTTCTCCTTTTCTTTATTCTACTTAATGGCAATGGGTTTTTTTTCCCCTTCTGCCATACAAACAAGTACAGGCCTGTTTGTTTTGGCAGTTCTGGTAGTTAGGTAGATCCTGGCAATGCTTATTTTCCGTTGTTATTATCTTGGCCTCTGTCAAAGACCTATGCCTGTGAAGCTAAACATATCCCCTGCAAAATAAGGGCTTACAATGCACCGGGGCAAAAGTCTATTTCACTCTGGAAGTCACTGAAGGGAGGCTAACTCTGGAGACATTCATGTAGATTATTTTACCCTGCTGCCCGCTACTATGCTTTTTGACCTTTTGAATAAATGTGTTGTATGTGTATTGTGTGCAGGGGCGTTGGTTGTATTTTCTATGAGATGGCTGCAGGTCGGCCGTTGTTTCCCGGCTCCACCGTCGAGGACGAGCTCCACCTCATCTTCAGGTTACTGGGTGAGTCATCAGGCCTCAACCATTTTGCCATTATAGCTGTATTTATTAAAGTCTTATGTGAATAAAACTGGCATTTATTGGTTGTTTGTGATTCTTGATGACAGGCACACCCACAGAGGAGAACTGGCCTGGAATCTCAGCCATTGAAGAGTTTAAGACCTATAACTTCCCCAAATACAAGCCTCAGATGATCATCAACCACGCTCCCAGGTACATGTCTGTGTTTTTAACTTTTATACTAGATCCCATCACTTACAAACACTGGACATTTACTGGAAAAAATCCTAATCAATATATTCAAAATCTCTCTTTTACATATGACATAAGACTGTGCAACAATCAGTGCTGCATCTGTTTATGTAGAATATTTCAATGCCATTTGTCTACTTCCTTCCTGTTACTACTCCTCCATGTTCCCATCATGCCTCACTGCAGGCTGACATTAAACTGTTGTTATTTTGTGTCTAGGCTCGACGGTGAAGGCATCGAGCTGCTTTTGTCTTTCCTCAAAGTGAGTGTTTTATATCACAAACAGATTGGAATTAATTCTATAGTAAACATTGATTTAGATCAGTGGGATATGCAGAAGTTAATGCCGATTTCTTGTGTTTTCAGTATGAATCTAAGAAGAGGATTTCTGCTGAGGACGCCATGAAGCACTCGTACTTCAGGCAGCTGGGGATGAGAGTCCACACTCTTCCAGAGAGTGAGTGATCATACATAAATCATTCCTTCATAGATTGTCTAAACCAGTGTTTCTCAACTGGTCTCTTCTCTGGGCACATATTTCCTTTGGTCATTTGTTTAGTTTTCTTGCAACCTTCATTGCATATATTTGTAAAGCTGTTTCTATTTAGTAAATCTTTACTAAACATATTTACTGTTCACAGTCTTAAAAACATCCTAAAGTCAGAAGCAGTCTATGTTTTGGATCCATCATGATAAAAGTCTTACACAATAACTGAACATTTAAGTTATTTTTACCTCTCACTTCATGACCCACAAAGAATATGAATGCGACCTCCTTTTTGGTCCTGACCCACCAGTTGAAAATGCCTGGTCTAAACTGTTTCCTGTCTTTGTTCGTTTGTTGTTAACCTTAGTACAACAGACTGTAATTGTACCAACAAAAAAAATAGACAAAGTAATAGTTAGGGTGCATGTAGGAAATGGGGCGACTTTTAAACACAGTGAGATTATGATGCTTATCTATATCTAAGACTTGCATATCACATTATATTGCCCGTCTCTGTTGCAGGTGTATCCATTTTCACGTTAAAGGAGGTGCAGCTGCAGAGAGACCCAGGATACAGGAACTCCTCATACCCAGACTCAAGTGAGTGTCCCTCATCTTCTGACATTTATAGACACCAAATCTGCAGATCTCTTCTTGACTTGCTGCAGGGATGAACATAATTGTTAGGACATAGTTTTTTCATGTCGTCCTCTGGAGAACAGGTTTGGAGTAGATTCAGAATTGTTTTTTAATGTCTTTCCACAGAAAAGTCACAGAAAAGTCAGTGGAATATCTTTCAGAACAGCATGACATAAGTTCAAATCAACGATGTAAGGGACATTACATATAATTACAGACAATTCAGACACATAAAAAGACATAACAGATTTGAGAGTAACATTTAACCCATGGCCTGGTTTAGTGTACTTATGACAATGGGGATGAAACTGTTTTTGAGTGCCTCCCAGAGTTATTCAGTTTGAAGAGATAATGAGCAGTCTGAGGCCAGAGGAGATTTTTATTGCTCTCTGTGTTACATTAAGAACATTAAAATCTAGTCTTAATAGTAAGATAAAATACATAAGAAGATCTCCCAACGGTGCATTCACATACATTCATTAAAAACTAATAAACAGCAGGTAAGAGAAAAGGTTCAGAGTCTAACTAACCCATACCTAAAACTTAACAGTGTCTGAAACTCTATCCCAATGCATCATGGGTGTTGTATTCTTTTCCAGGTAACAACAAGATCAACAGGAGACAGAGCATGTTGTTCTGAAGTCGAGGAAGTGAACTATGGTCTTCATTTCGTTCCCAAACCCCGGACCCTGTGTCGCATGAGCCCAGCTGCCCTCAGAGTGACCCTCTTCACCCCGAACACACACACACGAACACGCACACACACCGTCGGAGCACAGACTCTGGGTTTATCTGTGTTTATTTATTGGGGCGCGTTGGGGGTTGAATTGCTGCTAAACTACTACTGTTTGTATTTAACAGACTGTTTGTTTGTGTGAACATCAGTGAGGTTACTATTGTCCTGCTCCCGACACTGATTCTTCGTTTTTCCAGTTGATTTTCCACTGATTTTCGCGTCGACGCTGTGATCCGAGTTGTTGTTCTTGTTGTCGTTGCTTGGAAACAGTTTTCTTCATTTTGTTAAATATGGATATCGATATATATTTGAAATGTATGTTTGGTTTTCTTCGAGCTTCCGCGACTGAACTCTACGACATTTCCAGGTGAAAGACCGAGAGGACGGGACTCTTCTTGTAATTTAAATGAGGTTACTTTGAATCGTGGAGCTTAATTTGTGTTTTCACGTGGACTCTGCTGGCCTCTGGGGGCCACACTGAGGCGCTTCAACGGCAGTCATTTCAATACTTTAGTGATTTTCAGGGATTTTTGATGTAGGATATTATGTGGTTCTTGTAAATAGTTAAAATTTTATCTGTAGTAAACTTCAGTGTGTGTTTACAATTTTCACAACTGTCCAGACTCAGAGATGTAGAGTTCAGTTGTGTTTGAGCGCTCTTTAATGGCTTTAGGAGAAAAGTAAATATAAAACCTCACAAATCTGATTAATAGAGAACAATGTATGTGACATAAGCTTACAGCCTTTTGGTAGTGCGCCTGGTTTAACTAATTAACTCTCTTAACTAATCTCCCCAGGACACATCTGGCCAAAATCTGTCACATCAATACAAAATTATTACAGCTTAACTTAGAAAAAGCATAGGATTTGTAGAGGTAACAGTCCCATGTTAGTTTGCAATAGCATTGTTCTGCTCAAGTCCTTTAGTAGGTTTACTTCCGGAATACTTATAGTGTTATTTTACGTACCTTCATTTACCATAAGATGTGCTGTTATTGTATTATAGACAGGGCTTGTACAAAACAGTTCTGAGGCTTTATAAATGAGGAACAGAAAAAAAATCAATATAAAAATACCTTCTATGTAACACACATTTGCTCTAATAGAAGTTTTCTGAAATCGTAAAAGCCTTAGTTGTTATAAAAGCCACTATTATTTGCCATAATTAACACAATAGCTGTGTCATTGCTCCTGTCTGCTTCTCCAAACTGTGCTGACAATGACCTGCTGTAGGACACAAATTTCCATAGACTTCCTTTTACAAAATACTGGACTATCCCTTTAACTACAGGTAAATTCTAACGATAAACAAGTACCACATATAAATCTACTTCAAAGAAACTGAAATTTCACTTTAATGGTTTTGGAACAAAGCACAGTCTTATTTTAAACTCAAAAGAAGAGGGGCCACAGAGTTTTTTTTTGTCATTTGGCTCAGCAACAGGACCAAAACTAAAAAGAAGAAGAGGAACAGTGGAGCAGAACAGGAAGTCACGTGACATCCCACAGGAAGTCCACCATCCTTCCCTCAAACTCCAGAAAAACTGCTAGGACTTGATCGCTTTTTTTGATAGCGTCTTTTTTTTCGTCGGAAAATCTCACTGCAGTAACTATTAACTTTGCACTTCAGCGTGTTTTGTTTTTTGTTTTCGATTCAGGGACCGAAGTTTACCCAACAGTATTAACTCTGTGTCTGTGACCCTTCCTCGTGAAACGCAGTGTCTTCGTGGCATGTATTTCTGAAGTGAGGGCTTGAGGGGTTTGGAAAAGCGGGACAAAAACTGTACAAAAAGAGAGATTTCAAGTTGAAATTTGACATTCAACTGAAGCCCGCTGTGTTTTTTTGCGACTGACAGTGATGCTTCACAAATCGCCGGGTTCAGAAGTCTCCATTTTCACTGCTTTTACTGACTCTTAAGGAAAATCTCCTCAAATCGAGTGGTATTCATGCCAGGAGAAAAGATTAAAATGGATTCACAGTTAGTCCATATAATCCAGCAGCTAATGTTGTATAAGCTAAAACATAGTGTCCCTATGCAGTATGTAAAAAACAGACACTAGTGTAGTTTAGACGTAGGTATCTGGGTTAATGCTGCCAGTTCATATCTGCACTAAATGAGCTGCTTGTGGTAAAGTATTGTCTAAAATAGTGACGTCACAGTTGTATTGATTTGTGCAGGTACTTGCACATTTAGGTCAGATTCTACTAAAGTTTGTTTATTGGGATATTGAAAGTGATTAATGATAATTACTGATGATTTAATCTTAAATTTACAGAGAGAAGTTCAACCAAGATTCCAAACCAAAGCTTTTTACTCTTCAGTTCACTTTCCTTATTCTAAAATACAGGCTCACACTCTGAATTTTGACCTTCTTGCCTTTAGACGACTTGTGCATCACCAACATGGAGCAAAGTAGCAGTTTTAATAATGTCCATATTACCTCGTGAAAGCTTTGCCTTAACGTTGATAATCATCAGGAGTTGTCGCCCAAATAAAAGTGACCTGGACTTGATGGAAACCTATTAATATCTATAACATTATCCATTAACCGTAGTATTAGGTTGTCCTAAGCCATATTTGAGTATTAATGAGCGTTCACCTTTTAACGGGAAAGAAAGCTAACGTTTAATCTGACTTGTAAGCTGTTGTAAATGCTAACAAATATCTTTATTTACCAATAATTGAGTTGGTCTATGAAAGTTAATATTTTGACTTTAGGAGGCAAAACACATGAACGCAAAAAAGTCGGAAAAATGAATAACCAGATGCTTACTTCTAAACTACTGTATGGAACTGATTTTTGTCATTTCCTGTTCAGTAAATGAATTTTAAAAAGAATATGGTGGAAAGAAATAAAATAATTTAAAAAATGCTTAAAAAATAGGAAAAATTAGAAAAATAACACAATAAGTGGTATATTATGAATTAACAACTGAATCTTATTTTTGTGAATTAAAAAAATGCAATAATTAGTTTTTCTCATAAACAGGCTTTAGAATTTAAATTTTTTTTTTTTTTTTTGGCATACAGTGAATTTAAAGGTGCAGTGTTTTGGCGTCAGGTCAAAGGAAAAATATAATTTAAAAATAAATGAAAGCCTGAAAAATTCTGGAAATACCATGATATTTTTATTAGAAAATGTGGGGGATTTCTATTTTGCACAAAAAATGTATATATTTGGTGATGGTCTTCATTATTAAATTGACAAAAACCAAATGCAATGTTGATGTGTGTCAAAAGATTTGAGGTTTTTTCAGTTTTTGTAGCTTATTATACTTTGATTCAAACCGGACATTTGTAGAGATTAAGTTTGATTTGATAAATAACTGCACAAAGCACAATTAGGACCAATAATTGAACACATACAGTTCATTAAAAGCAGCTAACAGTGTAACAATACTGATTACACTTGTCCTTGAGCAGCAGTAACATGCAGGTGAATGGAGACTTCTACAGCGGCGACATGTTTTCTGGTTGTAAACTGTACTTTTTCAGACGATGAGTGACTCGGGGCCGGTGTGAACGTGTCGGAGCGTGAGTGCGAGCGAGTGCCTGATGCATGGAAAGCCTGCTGTTGTTGTTGTTGTGACTCTCGAACACTGAGCTGCCGGTGAACAGTTGGTGTGTGACTCTTTTTACTGGAACTATTTATTTCTCATAACCATTGAAAGTAAATTTAATCTGTTTCATAAACGGTCTGAGGTTTGGTTATTTGAGTGGGTTTCTGTGAGGGTCTGGAAGAGATTCAAATGGATTGAAACATCATTTTATGAAGTAAAGTAATACAAGTGATTAATAAATGTAATTTAGGGTATGGGAGGCCACGAGGCAAAATGGAAGGAAAATATGTACATACACAATGAACTTTAACATTCAATTGTGGCCAATCAATTCGGACAATACCAAAAGACTGATTAAGCCAATATAATAAAGAAGTAAAGGAAAAAATAGAAATTCTTAAATGTAAATAAAAATGGCTGGCAGTGTATGGGAGGTCACATGGGGCAAAAACCAATGGCACATATATACATACACACATGTATAGAGTACTGTGTAAAAGAAAGTCTGTGACTATACAAATTTTACTTTAAAATATATCACGTAACTCTAAAAAAATCACATAACATGCTTTTTTTTGTAGTTTAGTGTAACTATGGTCCCAACACCAACACCACTGAAAGAAATCCCAAAACCTTTTTCTTGTCCTTTCAGTCTGTTTTGGCATCGACCTCTCCTGACTCTTTACGTCTTAATTGTCTAAATTCCCGTTGAAAGTGATTAAACTGAATTACCAGCCGAGCGTGAAGAGAAGTCAAACTAAGTACTAATACCACTTGAGCCTTGAGGAACTGTTTTTTTCTGATTTTTGGTTTTAAATCCAGCAACATTTCCTACAATTTGTGGAAGCATTCAAATAAAGACACTGAGAAGTATTATATTATACACTGACTGTCATAACAGACTTGTCCACAGTACTGTACACACTATACAATATAACTTAGTGTACACATCCCATTTGCTTTTTGCCCTTTATGGCCTCCATATTCAGAATCAAATGAGTACTCTCCCGCAGCAGATAAAGTCCTTTATACTGTAGTGTCCTTTTAATCCCCATTTACTTTCAACTGTCAGTTTATCCATTTATTTTTCATCAGGTCTTTTTTTTCATCCACATGCACTTTCACCACATCCATGCAATTAAATCAGTTCACTTCTGTTACTTCTGTTATAAATAAACACATCACAATATACTGTATTTTAACAGTTAGTTGATGTCACGCTGCTTGATTTTTGTCACATCATTTTATTCCAAAAACACTGAAGTAAATAGCAGTAACTAGAATACAAAATGACAGATTACAAAACACCATGAATATCAGTTATTACAACAATAATCCATACATTTTGTGCATTTATTAACTTGAAATACATATAAACCTGGCTTAAAGCTACATTTCTATACATCTTACAAAATAAAAGGCACAGATGGTACAAGAAAAGAGGGAAATGTTTACAGAATCAAACTGTAGTATCTTAGATGTAAAATATTTAGTTATTTCATGTCAGACGCTGAATTTGAAATTATAAAATTGATTACTGCACAAATTGACCAAGAACAAATGTTTACCATGAGCAAATCCCTGAGTTCATTTGACAAACAGGCATTTTTAATACAGAAAATGAGCTGAAGAAATGACAAATGAGTATGTTTTTGAGCTGAAGCTTCAGATACAGAGATAAATCAAGACATAAAAACATTTGACAATAACTTTCTAAACTTTTAAACAGGTTTGTGATGTGATGTGACACAATATGGAATGAGATGAGAAATGTAACAGCCTCCATTCACCATCAGTACAATCCTCCATCCATCCTTTTCCATTCAGCGGTGGGTCACAGAGGCAGCGGTTTAGGCTTCCCTCTCCCCAGACACTTCTTCCAGCTCAGGAGCTGAGAACTGATACAATTAATCATGAACTAAACTGAACAATTTTAAGATTTTATTGAATATCTGTTTGAAATAAAACATGTACATCCCTAAATATTAACCAGATAAAAAAAAACAACAACAACAACAACAACAACACAAACATCTTGTCTGATATGAAATGCTTGTCTTTCCACATGAAATGAAACATGAGCTCAGCCTCGACTGGGCTCAGAAGCTTCTTTGGCTCATCGTCTGTGACTAAAGCTGCTGTTTGTCTGCGTTGAGCCGGTCTGGACGTCAGGACTTGTTAGCGCTGGAGGAGAGCAGCGGGACGGAGGTGTCTACACCGCTGAGAGGAACAGACATCGCTCCGTTCAACAGCGACGGGAACTGAGGGAGACACAGGTGAGACTTGAAACGTGGGCAAAAACTAGTGCTTCCAACCACCTCTCCTCAAGTCTGCACCAAAACGGAAATGTGCAGCACCAAACTAGAGCTACATGGAGTGTGTGGAGTAAAATCATCATATTTTTACTGAATGTACCTGAAATACACAAAATATACTACAAAAAAACCCCCAAAAGCTTCAGTGTGACCCATTAACACATGCCTTAAAAACATGTCAAAACAAGTAAATGTTAACTTATTGCTCTTCACTTTACAACAAAGTCTTTCAATGGCTGTAATTACAATTGCAAATTAAATTACATAAAGAAGGGACAGTAGTCAAGGTACATCTTTTATCAGCATTTGACTACACCTGTGCTGTTACCTGAAAGAGGGAGGCGTGGCTCTGCAGGTGGGTGGGGCTTAAAGGTCCCAGTGGACTAACAGTGGACCAGAAATGGAGACTGGACAGAAGATGACTCGGAGTGAAGAGGACGCCAGAGGGAGTCTGTGCAGAAAAAAGAAATCAGGTTTTACTTTAGTAATGAACCTAAAGACCCTTTCACTGTTTTTTTTAAGTAAAATCAGCTGGTTTGTTGGTGGTTAGTGTCTTGCTCCTGAGAATAATTTCACTTCCCCTTGGTTTGAATACAGTGTTTAAAATAATACATCACACACACACAAAATAAATAATTACGTGATAATAGATGCAAATAAAAACTCAAATAAATTAACAATGAAGAGAATTGTTTTTCTTCAGTATTTTTAAATTGTCAAATATATTGTTAACTTTTTATATATAATCTAGTTTTGAGGCTATATCGCCCAACCCTATACTTCTTCAATTTCCTAAGCTAATTTATTATCTGATCTGTTATCTTACCTGTGTGGTGAGAAAAGCCGGGGTCATAGTTCCCGGAGGCAGAGTGGGGCTGTTGAGTGCGACGGAGATGAGGTCACTTCCTGTCAGAACGAGCTCCAGGTTTTTGGGTTTCCTGTTTGCTAAGCCCCTCCTCTCAGGGGCCGTCCTGCTCTGGGACCGTTCTCTGTCCCTGTGTCCCGATGATAAATTTAAAGGCTGAGAGTCCTGGTCTAAGTCTTCAGTGTCTGTGCTTAAGCTCCGCCCCCTCCGTGACGAGTGGGCGGGGCTCTGTGGAGGGGACGAGCCAGTCGAAGAGCGGGACAGTCGTGTACAGGTGAGACCACTGTTTGTGACAAATCGTATCACAGAGGAGCTGTCGTCATGGCGACCACCTCCAGGCTCTGTTCTGATTGGTCGATTGGGGTCAACAGGGCACAGATATTTTAGGTTTTTACCACAGTCTTCATCCGGCTCCACCTCAGAGACTGTCCCATTGCTCTCCTCACAGAAGCGTCCCGACTCGACCAATGCTGGGTCCATTTTTAAAATCTCAGGGAACGACACAAACTTGTAGACGAACTTCTGTCCAATCACCTTCTTGATGATGTTCTGTGAAATAATTCAAAGACGATTCGTAAACACACGTGTATATAAGTTGATAAATGAATGAATGAATGAATTGAATTTAATGAGATTGTGACTTGTATAAACAAAGTCAATAGATTGTGTTTATAAAGCCAGCAGTGATTAACTGTTGGAGAATTTGGTGTACTGTTTTGTGCTAAGTGAGAGCAAAAGAGTTAAAAACGGAGGATGACTGCATGACTTTATTTGGTCACCAAAATATTTTAACCCAGTAACCCAGTAAAAATTTAAGAAAAATATTTGTGAAAGTCACTGGTCATTTAATGAAACAATTATATTTTTGTGACTTTCACAAATATTTTTCTTAAATTTTTTTAAATTTATCAATTTATTAATTTAATTTTTTTTTTAATTTGGTTGTTTCCAAAAACATATTATGTTTTTGGAAACAGTCAAATCAGAGCCACTAAAAAAGACAATATGCTGAGCTTAATCCCAAAAGAAAAAATAAAGCTATAATAAAAAATTTACTACATAGTTTAAATAAATATCACCAAAAAAGGAAGAAAGCTTGGCTAAAAATAACCAAGCCAATACCAAAAAAAAAAAAAAAGACCAGACATTTTGGTATGTGTTTAAAACTCTGTCAATGTTGAAGTTATTTTTATTTTTACATGACTTACTCGTATGTGTGATTGCTTGAGCTCTGCCTGTTATTGGTCTCAAAGTATTGTTCAACTAAGCACTAATCTGCAGAAAATGTTTAAATCAACTCAAAGGCCATCATTTGTCATCATTTATCAAAGCTGCTTAGAAACAAGTGCAGATCTGTGTGTGAAAATGGCTTAACACCTGGAATTTAGTCAATGAAACAGGAAGTGGTGTATAGAGCATGGAGACATGAAATACACCAAAAACAGGCCCTCATTTTTTGGTCTAGTTTTGTTTGATAACTAAAGCGCGTTTACACCAGAATGATACTGTACTGATGATGATGACTATAAAAACTTCATGAAGCCAAACATCCCTTCCTGATTCTTTGGCCCATTATATGTCTACAGCAAGTTAAAGTTAAACGTAAATATGTGTTTCTCACTTTGTCGTAGTAGTAGCGCAGGGCTCGGCTCAGTTTGTCGTAGTTCATGTTGGTCTTGTTCTTGCGAAGCCCCCACAGTTTGGCCACTTCCTCCGACCTGAGCAGCTTGAACTCTCCGTCGTCGGACGTCCAGCAGATCAGGTGCTTGTGACTTTGGTCGAGCAGCAGCTGCAGCAGGAACTGCCACAGAGTGATGGAACTGTCCATCGTGTGGTGGCTCCAGGGACCTGCCCAGACTGGAGAGACAAGAGAGTGTCCATATGTCCTCTTTCTACCTTCACTTCCAATTTCAATATTTGATTCAAAAGCTTTACACAAATACATCCTGTTTGTTATATATTGCATTCATATCCACATGTATACAGTCTATTTTTATATGTGAATCAGATTTAGACCAGGTCGAGGCCAGACATTGGTTAGTTTTCAGACGTTTCCATGGCGATAAAGCAGGATGTGGTCAGTGACCTTGTGCAACAACAAGCTCACAGGGCTAACTTACATGTTTACCTGGAAACCACTGACTTTTTCTGTGTGTGTGAGTCTTTCTCTGTTTCCCTTTACTTTTGTACAAAATAAAGAAGTACACACTTTCAAAGCAATAACGACAAACTAGGAGCGTGTCCACAGTTGTCAGAAATACTAAAAGATATTCCAAGTGGCAGCCATATTTGCAAGTACATGGCCTTTAAGATGCATTGTGTAAAAAAGTGAAACACACTGGTCAAATTTAGTTTATGATCATTTCAAAATAAAACAGTTTGCATTTGTCTGCCTTTAAAGCGCCAAAGTGGAAATGCAATTACTTCCTGTTCTTGTTTCTTACAAAGGGAACTCACCATCAGACCTTTTTCCAGTGGTTTGTCCAGAGACAAAAACATGCCCCTACAGAGCTACCGTTAGTCCATAGACAAGTCACTAAGGCCAGATCAATTATAGTTCAGCAAAACATCAGGTACATTACGCCCCGGTGAAAGACCAAAGGCCTTCAGCCCAACTCTAATGATGTCTTCTTAAAGCTACACTCCCTGATTTTCTTTCTGCCGTCCCTGTCTCACTACTCTCTCCAAAAGCAGCCTAGGGACCTCTCCTGCTTTTCTTTTCTTGAAAAAATAAAAACGGAACAATTTTTCCAAAATGAATTTTATAACTTTCCGTGAACTTTTAGCTCGAACAGCAATGATCAGTGATTATCTTCACCTCATTAGACATGACTGTATTGCCAATATTTATCCCTGTTTCACAATGCCTTGTTTTTGTCTGTCTGTTTTGTGCTGTTTCACTGTAAAAACATGTATCCAGTGTTGGATAAACACTTTCTCCGTTTCATCGGCAGCCAGTACTTTCTTATTGACATCCGTGTCAACTAATCAAAATCCTTGATATTAAAGTCTAGATGATGTATTAAGAGGATTCCAACTATAATGTGCTGTTAGGGGATTAATGCATTTAATACTACTTTTAAAATTTTAGTTCCATTTAAAATGGTCTAGAAAAGAAAGACAGTGGGAGTAGAATTTAAGTGAATAGTATTAACACTGGATGTTGCCAAAAACTACACACAGTACCTTTAAATAATTTAAATTCATAAGGAACAAGTCCCTGGTCTTTGGTAGTGTTTGTCTGTAAAGGGGACTTCCTGTCATTTGGCTAAGAGCTGTCGTCCCTCTTCCCTCAAAGGCAGGACGTCCTGTCACAGGATCCACAGGAAACAGACAGTACGACAAATGAAGAATACATTTAGATTGTCAAAAGTCAAGTTGAATCTCTGATGATGAAATAAAAAGGTCAGGTGCATTTGTACTACATTTTGTCAATGTGTCAATGCCCGTTCAGTGCATAGACTAATCCCATTGACTTTTTAACCTCTACTTTGGCAACATATAGGCTACTTATGTGACAGTATATTTGTTTGTATATTTTTGGTGCCCTAACAGTGTTTTTATATGGTGCATTTGCAGCAAAAACAAATGTCCCCTTGATGTGGGACACTACAAGAAACTGAGTAACGTTGGAAATTGTGTGATTGTTTTCTGATGAGCCTGATTAAACTGTAACAAAAAAACACAACATGGCTTAACCATAAAAGATGTATGAAAACCATCACTCCAACAGGAGGTAAACCTCTGCTTGTCCTGGTGCCAGTTTTAGGGCAACAAAGAGACTGTGCTTCTCTCTATCCACATTTCATATTCATGCTTCGTTTATGAGGACTCTTATAGACCCATATACTATTCAAATCTTCATGGTAACATTATTAAAACTGCGTCTATGTTCACGTACTATTTTTTTTTTACACTTTTGGTCTGATCCCAACTTGTGCAGTAACAAACTCAATCTAATCTTTTGCCCAATAATCCTTGGTCTAATTATAAACCGTTACGACACTAAACCCTTCTCCCTGGGGCTACTTATGTCTTATTTTAGGAAGTTATGTGTGTCTGGTGAAAGAAAAAAGAGAAAAGGGGGGTTCAGCTCGATTTCAGTTTTCTCAACCACTTCTTTGTTTTGTACAAGTGACTCATTTTCAAGATGTTGTCCGCTGCCAGCTTCAATCCGGAAGCGCAACGGCAATTAGTCCGCGAGGTCTAGACAAACCAGAAAATCTACCTCTGGAGTTTTTTTTAAAGGAGCCACGACTCATTTCTGAACTTAATTCCTCTTTTATATTTAGCAAAGTGAAAGGAAAGCATGCATTACGCGCGAATCTTTGGCAAAAAGCATTACACATTGATAAGCGCTTTTACGCACAGCTCTTTTACGCATCGCATCATACGCTTTACGCGTGGTTTTAAACTGATTTTGAAGATGACAGTTCCTTAAATGAACATTAAGACACTCACTGTCTCCATGTGACGTACAGACGCACACACATTGATCCAAAAAGTTTTAAAAGAAACCTACTTTGTTGCGGATAACCCTCCAGTGCTGTGTGTTTTACAGAAGGAGGCGTGTGTCTCGCTGTAACTCCATGCTGCCACTGTCTGAAAGTGTGGTTCTCCTGCCTACTGCCTCCTGCCCGGCCCAGTGCAACAGGAAGTCCGGGCGCACTGACGGAAAACTCGGCGCACTTCCTTTTGGCGCAGTATTCCCGTCTGAGTAAACACACGCACTAACGCACACACGGAGGGGCAGAAGCAGAGTGCGTATCCGTATTCCGTGTGTGTTGGTGCGTGGACACTACACAGGACAGGAGAGGTGTGTGCTTTTTTTAAAATTTTAGACATTTCCGTGTTTGAAGAGGGCACTCCACCAAGTCTCATTTCATTTCCTGGAGACTTACCGCAACATTTCATCAAAAACAGACATACTTGATTTTCCTTAAATCAACAGTAAGAAAGACTCCATGTCTCTGTAAGATGTAGCTTAAACTTACCCTTTTTTTAACCCATACTGACCACACCAGTACTTTCAAGCCACTTCTTAACGTCCTCCATTTAATTAGACAGGCCCCATTGATCATAAAATCCTCCTTTTCTTGCTGTTTACATTTAGTTGATGTCATGTTTTTAAACATACCTCTTGGATTTTTAATTCGAATTCAGTATTGATTTTATAATTCGATGATATTTACCAGGTGCCCAAAGAAGCGGCCTGAATATCACCTTTCACCACTAGATGGAGTCTTGGGCTTCCTGAAACCCAACCCTCAGTTGAAGAGTTTGACTTTAGTCCAAAATACCCATAAATGCAAAAGAAAACGTTAATTACAGAACTGCATTGTGCTTGGTTTTGGGAACATAAAGGTAAATGTTTTCAAGAATCTACATAAAAATCAACGAGTGCTATGTGCTGTAATGCAGTCACACTGGCAAATTGGTTTTCTAAAGGCCTTTTTTTTTCATTTTTATTATTATTATTAACTAACGAATGTACAAATAGACCTACTTTATATGGCCACTTATTTTGTTTAAACAACTCATCACTGCTGAAAATAATAATTGTTGGTATAATCATAAATAATAATTGAATAATTGAAAATAATAATTGTTGGTATAATCATAAATGCTCAAGAATTTATAAGATTTGTCCCATGTTCAGTGTGTGTTGTAGTATTTAGTTGATCACTAACATCAGCTTTGTGTTCTCTAAGCACATATTTGGTCATAATGTGGTTTTGTCACTCGACCCTCTGCCAAGGTCTGTTTTTGAACTTCACTATTCATTCCCAAAAAGACAATCAGAGTGAGCGCTCTTCTCCGGACAGCAGCTCTGGGACTGGCCCCGCCCTCTTCTTTGAAACGTCGACAGCGCCAAACTCCGGGCTCCGGACGGAAAAATGACCCCCGGTACAGAGGAGCCGATCTGGAGGAAAGTTCAGTCCGTGAGCGGAGTGATCCCTCGGTCCAGACACGGACACCGAGCTGCGGCGATCCGGGAGCTCATTATAGTTTTCGGAGGAGGAAACGAGGGGATAGCGGAGGACCTTCATGTGTACAACACTGGTGAGCTAACGCTAACTGACGGCTAACGGGAGCTAACGGCTAATGTTTTTAGCATACCCAACAGTGGGTAAAGGCAAAATCTGCGCTTGTATTCTCATCAAAGTTCTTCAGATAAAAATGTACATGTCTATTAAATCATATTACAGTTTTACTGTAATGTTGTTTACTTAAAGTTGATTGAATTTGCGTAGTTTGATCTGAACTAACTCACTGTCCAGTTTAATTATGCGGTACAACAAATTATTATACTGTGTGTGTGATTAGCTCATTTTAGCTCGTGAAGATAGCTAACTGCTTAAGGGCCCTTAAAAAAGCATGCCAGAATATTTACTTAAACTTTAAACTAACCGTGAAAACATACTGCGCTTGCATCATTAAACAGTGTCATCTTTAATAGCGTTGACTTAATTATTTAAATAAACCCATGCAATGCCAAAAACGCTAAATCCTCAAAACCAAATTATAAACGTGTTTTCACCAAGCTTGTGTTTACTAAATACAATTTGTGCAGGGTCATGGTTTCCAAGAACAAACAAACAAACAAACTTTATGTCCCAATGCCTCCATTTTCAAAATGAGTATTTAAATATTGAGTTCCCTCTAATATAAAGTATAGATATGAGTGAAAACTTGTGTATTGTTATTGTCTTGTTTGACTTTTTGAGTCTATTAATGCACAAGCACTGTTATAAAGAGCGATTTTCTCTACTTCTATCATCTTTGTTCACAATAACATTGCTGTATACAGAAAAAGGGAAATAGAAACTCCTATTGCTGTTAGTAAAGTACTCATATGGCATTAGTGTCAAAGTGAACAATTATTCTGTGTATATGTGAAGTCTGATTGGTTCCTGTTTGTGGAATAAGCCCAGTCTTGATATAGAATTACAATGTAAATGTTCAACAACATTATCAGCCTGAGCCTTGTATTGACATTGTCATTATTGTCCCTTTGTTTCAGTGTCAAAGCAGTGGTTTCTGCCTGCGGTGAGAGGCGACATCCCTCCCGGCTGCGCTGCCCACGGCTTCGTCTGCGATGGGACACGGATTCTCATTTTCGGAGGAATGGTGGAGTTTGGGAAGTACTCTAACAGCCTTTATGAACTCCAGGTAATGTTTACTTCTGTGTGTATCTGTCATTAATATCATGCTGTTTTCAGACTTCAGCTCCTTCTGTTTTTGTGCGATTCAGGCGAGTCGATGGCTGTGGAAGAAGCTAAAGCCCAGAGCACCAAAGACAGGCTCCCCTCCCTGTCCGCGGATCGGTCACAGTTTTACTCTTGTGGGTAACAAGTGTTATCTTCTTGGAGGTCTGGCCAATGACAGCGAGGACCCTAATGGCAACGTACCACGGTAAAGTATCCATATTTGGAAAATCTATGTAAATTCAGCTATACTGCTCACAATGACATTATGGTTTCTGTTCCGGACGCCATTTACCTCTAGTCAATATATCAGTGTCTTCTGTACATAAGGCCATTTTTTTAATAGCAACATGTATGAATATTGTTGCTATTACTTATAGTAGTGTTACTTTTATGTTTCTGGTCTTTGTTAATATATTTCTGTTTTATGTCCATTCTTTGTACTTAACCTGTCTCTGAGCTGTTGTAACTGACTCTGCCCTCTCTTTTGAATCACCTCAGACAGTAATATTTCCTTATTTATTCAGATACTTGGGAGACTTCTTTGAGCTGGAGCTGCAGTCAGTGTCCGGAGCGAGAGGATGGAGCATCCCAGAGACAAAAGGAGGTGGTCCTTCAGCACGGGAGTCCCATACTGCAGTGGCCTACACTGGTCTGGGCTCTCCAAAACTCTACATCTTTGGTGGGATGCAAGGTTCGCGGTTAGATGACCTCTGGCAACTCGACCTTGGTAAAGCTTATTTATTAGTCAAAATTAATCTATAACTGTATAACGTAAATACTCACAGCTGTGTGACTGTTTATGTTAATATATCCCCTGTCCCTCAGATACAATGGTATGGTCAATGCCTGAAACCAGAGGCTGCAGACCACTTCCCAGAAGCCTTCACTCTGCAAATGTCATTGGGAACAAGTAAGAAATCCTCCATCATCGTGCACTGTATTTTTCTTTTGGATGCAAACTAACCCCCACTGTGTCCGGCTCTGTGCAGGATGTACGTGTTTGGAGGCTGGGTTCCCATACCAGAGGCAGAAAAGGATAAAGCCATAGGAACAGAATGGATTTGCACTAACTCTCTCAGTGTCCTCAACTTAGGCGAGTCTGACTTTGAAGAGGCATCAGTGGTTGCATATTTTAGACTTTTTTTATGAAAACAAGGTGATACACAGTGTGTAATCAAGTGAATTAGTTCCTCATCATCCAAAAATATTTCACCTGTTCCTGTTTTGATTAGCCCTCCTAATTCTTTTTTCTGTTCAAAACAAAAAATTAGTGTGGTCTCTGTAGATTTAAGTTAGATTTCCAACGGGTAGATTTCAATTGGCAAAAAAAACATTGCAAAAAACACACTACTTTTTGCATATATTTTTAAAATAATTCAACAGGATTTCTACAGAGCAAAATTGTGGTTAGTTAAAGAGGTACCAGACCCTTTTCTTTGTCAACTGACAGAGTATGCTAACGACTATATAACGGTGAAGTTTTTTCTACCCAAGGAACTAATTAAGAATAAAGATTATCCTGAATAATTTTAAGCTGTAACCCTGAACTGTGAAAGTTGTGCTAATGTTCTGTAAAAATATTTTTAAGAGTGTGAAAATTTTACCAGCCTCTGTGCCCTTTATTTTCACAGACACTCTGATGTGGCAGAACCTTGGCCCGGAGCAGCCTGAGGACATTGAGTCTCAGTTGGAGAACCAGGGCCCACAGGCCGAGGACCCGTATGCCTGCAGACCCAGAGCCCGCGCCGGTCACTGCGCCGCTTCCATCGGCTCAAGGCTCTACGTTTGGAGCGGTCGAGACGGGTACCGCAAAAGCTGGAACTATCAGGTCTGCTGCAAGGATCTGTGGTATCTGGAAACAGGTGAGTGAAAGGGTTGAGGTGTATAAATGCTTCCTTTACCTATAAAAACACATCTTAAAACCTCCCTCCCAAGTAGTAATTAACAGAATAAAAAGACATTCTCCATAATCTAAGGCCTTCAATCAGACCAGTTAATGTTGTCTAATAATGATATTTTGTAGAACAACCACTGGCCCCAGAGCAGGTGTTGCTCATTAAATCCACTGTGAACATGCTGCATGTGGCATGGCGCCCCCTGTCGGCAGCAGACGGCTACATCCTCCAGATTCAGCCTGTGAGTGCTTCTAGTAACGGACAATCCCAAGCCAAACAAGATCCAGCTACAGACACAAAAGAGAAGATGAAGGATGACACTACCGGTAACTCATCTACATAACTCAGTTTAATTTTTAAAACACCTGACCTGACAGAATGTATTGTACTGTATATTTTTAGGCAACAAAGGTGTAGCTCGAAATGATGGCACTACAAATAAAGAAGAAAATACATCCTCAAAGGTAAATGTGCCTCACAGAACATAAACATAATAAAAACTGCTTTGGTATCAAATATACCTTCAGTTACTTTTCTTTGAGCTAGAGATTGGTTAAATGCTCATGAGTGTAAATAACCCAGTCTCCAGTGTAACTTAGGGCACTGACTTGGGAGCTTTATCTGCACTCTGCATCTTGTTCAGATACAATCAAGTGTTGCACTCAGATCACATCATATATTTCTGTTCTTGGCAACACCACAAAAAAGCTCTAAATATGACACTCATTTTTTCCGGGTTTATTTACACTCTAAAGCAAAAATAAAACAATTCTTACAGGGTTAAAACACATTTGCAAAATGTTCTAAAAATGTAGAATTTAATTTTCATGTCATTTTTAATTGACTGTTATTGCTGGCCAAAGTTTGGTATATGGTATAAAATGTGAAGAGTGTATAACAACGGATAACGCATATTATTGTTTTACAGCTAATCATTTAATATTTAAAATGCCTAAATAGCATTTACATTTCCTCAATCAATCAACGGATCGGATTTAGTAAAAACTTATGAGAAATTATTGGGGGAAAAGTATTTGAAGGTGTTTCTGCACTGACTACTTAATAAACAGTTAGAAAAAACAGGAGTAACAACCCCCCCACTTTCTTTTTTTAAAAAGTGGTGTTTCTGCACAACAGGTGTCTTCAGCTAAACCATCTTCAGAATCAGCGGTTGCTCAAGGACAAGACAGAGACAACACTAAATTTAAACACAGCAGTAAGTCCAGTTGCAAAAAACAAGCTTGAGCCACGTAACTTTGATTATTTTACTCATTTACATTTACTCATTATTTTTCCTCATGTTTTTATCTTGTGCAGCTGAACATAAGACATCGGCAGCAGAAGGCTCTGACCCGGCTCAGTCTGGTGAGTGCCCTAATATTCATCCAATAAACCAAAATGTAAGTTTATTTATTCATTTTTCTTTTTAGGAGCTGACAAAGCCCAACAGGTAAGTAGTACCTTTTAACAGTAATGATAAGACATATAAGATTTGCCATAGTGCTAATAGAGACCCATCAGTTCCAGGCCGAGCAGAGCACAGATGAAGCCTCGTGGTTTGATGTTGGTGTCTTTAAAACACTATTCTCTGAGGTCAGGCACTATTTCCTCCCGACTGAAAACGACCAGGGGACCACAGCTGTCAGCAGTCGACCGTCAAACACCAAAGAGGTACACTTTACCAAAACAGACATTAGTTTCCCTTTAATACACATACTTTATTGTTGTTCTGTACTGTTGTTCCACTCAGTCCTCGGGTCAGAGGAGAGTCCCAGGGCCTCAGGATTATCAGGGCAGAGAGAAGAAAGAGCTGACCCCGGGGCAGAGCTACAGGTTCAGAGTCGCAGGCTTCAACTGTTTTGGTCGAGGAGACTTTAGTCCAGTGAGTGAGTTCAAGACCTGCCAACCCGGGTTTCCTGGAGCCCCATCAGCCGTCAAAATCACTAAGGTAATAAAAAAAGAGCATTCTGCAAAGGAAAGTTGAATATTGAAGTAAATGTATTCGATAAAGTTGGAGCTAGTTTTTCCCTGCAGTAGATGGTCAGCACACTTCTAGTTTCTAGTCGACAGAAGCTATGACTAAATTATGTACAGCTGTAAACGGAGCCAGAGAACATTTTTTTATAAAACACTGAATAATGTGGTTATTTCTATGTATGCTGCTGGCCCAAATGTTCAGACACTGGCCACACTGAGGTGTTTGTACAAATAAATAGTAAAATCTGGTGTATTATAAGAACAATATTACTACTATAATACATTCAGACATTAATCAAAATCCTGTTGTAGGGAATAATCTCTTAATTCAGCCCATACTGGACATTACTGTACTAACCTTTGAAAACATGTTCTTCATCTTCTCTTTAGGTCAATGACACTGTGCATATCACGTGGGAGGCTCCGACGTCTCCCTCTGGAAAGATCCTGGAGTACTCCATGTATTTGGCCGTGAAGAAGAGCCGCTCCGGTACGAGCTCAGAGCGACCGGGACAGATGGCCTTCATCCGGATTTACAGAGGCACCAAGGCATCGTGCTCCGTCAGCTCCTCTCAACTGGACAACGCTCACATCGACTGCTCTGCCGCCAACAGACCCGCGGTGGTGTTTCGCATCGCAGCAAAGAACGAACAGGGCTACGGACCTGCAACGCAGATCCGCTGGATCCAAGGTCTGACAGAAGGCACTTAGGCTATGTCTGTATTTTTAAAACTTAGATTTGAGAGAGCTTTGTACAATATCGCTATCCACATGACAGTGTCACAAGTCAGCCTGGTCACTAAATGAGAAATGGGCAAGTTCTAGAGAACAACATTCAAATTTATCAGTCATTGATTTGTATAGACAGACCATGTGTTTCTAGCTGTGCCTTACAATTGAAAGTAATATTATGTTAATGTTTATGCAGTAAATTGGTCATTTTTCAAAAGTGGAAAATAAATTGTAATGGATGTGTGCGTGTTAGAGCTAAGACCTTCATCAGGAACGGAATGGCTGTGTTTCTGTTATGACCTATCAGTGCGTTTATGAGTGAACAGGAAAAAGCATGTTTTCAAGAACTTCTGCCTCATTGTGGACAGTACTTCAATTCACGGAAATTAAATTGTTAGGTCTTCTCATATTAATTGGTTCAGACTTCATCTACTATAGACTGATTACAGTCTTATTGCAGTCTTATAGCTCACTGAGCTCAGATGTCCACTGGGAGCTCTCTGTTGTTCAAAAGCCCAATGCAGGGGATGGTCCATGTTGTTCAGTAAAACATCCATTTTGCTGTGCGTCTGTTGCTCCGCTGCTTTAACCAGAGTCTCCAAACTAAACCTGTAGCTGGACCAGCCTTCTCTCTTAGTTTTTCAAGTCACCTACGATCTCTTTTTCTTAGACGGCCCCCAACAGCCTGCGGCATAAAAACTTAGCCATTACTGCTGATAAACATCATAGTTTATGCATAAAACAAGAGATAGATTATTTAGCAGAAACTTTATTTTTCATATATTTTTTATTGTAGATCCCAGTAAAATGCGAGCCTCTACATGCAAAACAGACAGCACTGAAGCTGACCAAGGCACCGCTGATAGGTAGGTGATAGGTCTTATTATATCTTATTTATATTTAGCAGTAATTAGCCATCATTATATTGTAATATAGTTAATAACCCTCTTTCTCATTCTGTGTTTGGCAGCTCGGGTTAAAAACCTTTGGTACATGGCACTAATTTTAGAAAAAGACTGAGACTCAGGAAGTGGGCCCAGCGCCACTCAAAAGTTGTATCATATTTCTAATATAGTTTTGTTAATTTATTTTTTTATGTATTTAATTGCTCCCTGTATATGTGTGTTCATAGGCTTAACCACTCTGTTAATTTAGTGACATAGAGGAAACTGAGAATCAATAATATTTGTATAAACTCAGATGAAAAGGCCAGTGCCTTAAAGCTTATGTCGCACATCAGTGTGTGTCACTGAATGAAATAAAGCACAGATGGTACAATGTGACGAGAATGGACCACTTTTACAGTCATTTCAACCCAATTAATTCATAAAGTATCATGTGGTGTCCTGTGTTTGTGTAAATATTGTGTTTTATGATGATTGTAAATGACAATCACACTTTGGTTGATCACTATGTTTCTGTGAGTATTTTTGTTTTGTTGATTCATTATTTGTCTTTCCTGTTTGTTTCTTTACATCTAAAGCCATTTTTTTAAGTTATAACTCAGTTATAAAATCATAAAGTTTTTAGGCAATATTGTTTATAGTTCAAATACTAGCAAAAAAACCAAAACAGCATTGTTTTTTATTAAAGTTGTCGGAAATCATATGCTTTTTTGTTCAAATGTGTTGGTTCAGTGTTTTGAGAAGACAGCCTTATGCCTCTATCACCAGTTGATTTAAGTAGTCTCTTTTCTTAAGGCTTTTAGGCTAACTGCAAATGCAGCCTTACAGTTTAAACTCTAGTTTCTAATTAAAATATTTATGAATGTTAATACAAACTCAGACCCTTCAAAACATTTCTTGTAACATGGAAGGAAAAGGGCAAATTTATTTTCCTTATTTTTGAAGCTAGCAAGTTTTATTAGAGATATGTTTGTTAGATGGACAATTTTTTTTCTTCCCAGCGGAAATCTCTACAAGTAGGTTGTAAAAAACAAACCTACTTGTTTTAAAGTAGGTTTGTTTTTACAAGAGGGCGGTGAAAGTGTGAAAATGCTTCGTTCACGGGTCACACCTTCAGAGAGAGGAGTCCCTCGCTCCAAGAAACACTCTTTGGTTTTAAACGAATTTCCCGTGATGCCTCAGTTTGTAGTTGCCAGGCGAGCCAGTAAGTTAGCACACGGCTAACTGAGGCTGGCAGTAGGCTGAGAGGGAAGACTCCGAGATTATTAAGAGGTAAGTAGTTAGTTATAAACAAAGGTCATGTAATGAAGCAGTCGGTGGTAAACTGTGCTCGTGTTGTTAGCTTGTTATAACGGCTAACGTCGGCTGTTGCTAACATTGTGCTAGCTAAGTAAGATAAGTAGTTTATCTGACTGCTAGCCCTTTATTTCTTTGTATTTCAGCAGTGTCTTTTCTGTTTGTATTTTCTGTCCCTACAAACACAAAACCAGACTTCTAAATAGACATTAATTTTGTGCAGTCTCGTTTTAAATTGCCACAAACAACAAAGAAAGCAAAGCGTGTCCGATAATGGGTGTCCCGTCAGCGACATATCCGATTTACAGCGCGATATTTAAAACGCACAAAGCAGATTAATCCGTCTGTTTGTTGTTTTACGTTCAAAGAGCATGTGACAAAACACTTTTACATGTGTTACTCAACAAAATGGAATGTGTTGTCCCGGGAATCATTTCTCTTTTCTGCAGTCAGTGGAAGTGATGCTTTTGTTTTCCTTAAATCAATTAGCATTTAACTTTCTTCAATTTGCTGTGCCAACTTTAAAATAGACAAGTTAGCTCAAATAAATGAAAAGCAGATTTCATATTCATATTAAACAAATTATTGTATGCAATGTTTTCCCATCAACTTCTTTATTGTTTGCATTTAGGAAGCTGTGTTGATTTATCACATTGTTCCCTTTCATGCTAATTTATTCGTTTTTTAACAATGACTTTAAAGTGGATAAGTAAAGTGATTAAGTAGAAGCAGTCCGTCTTCTGGCTCTTGGTATCCACAACAGACACAACCACAGAGAGGAGCTAATCACTTGAGACTCATTCAAAGCTGTCTGGACGGCTTAAGTGTGATTTCTAAGTGGCTTGGGGATCTTATCAAAGCCACCATGGTAACTACTTACAACAAAGACAGTCCCACCACTGCACTGTTTGAAAAGGACATTACTGGAGCTTGTTGTGCTGTCCACAGGAGAGATGACCTCCTCTGCTCTTGGCCAGTCTGCAGCGCCCCCCCTGAACCTGGAGCCGGGCATCGGGAGGTCTGCGGCCATGCTGGGGTTGTCTGCAGGTCTGGGGGCAGCTGAGATGGAGCTGCAGAAAATGCTCATCGACGAAAGAATGAAGAGTGAAAACCACAGAACGAACTACCAGACGCTAAAGGCTGAACACACCAGGTAATCAAATTATTTTTGTATTGTTGTTTCCCTTAATCTTGTTGCAGTACATTCCAGGTGCGGTAGAGCTGGTCAAATCAAGATTAAACCAGACTACAAACCAACTACCACAAAAGACGATTATTTTATTCTTTATATATAAATATTTGTGTGTATTGCAAACTGTCTGCAGTAAAGTTATAACATTCACGTCAAAATAACAATCAAAGCCTTGAATGGATATAGTGAGACAAAATGAAGAATTTAGTAGCTGCGGTGAAAAGAGTTGAAACTTAGACCATAGCTCAGTCTTTGACTATTTCAATTCAATTCAAAAACATGCCCAAAAAGAGGTTTAAATGTGGGAAGTCATATTGTCAACAAGGCATATACCTGTAGAGTCTTAATACCTACAGTCTGCAGCCAAATTAAAAAGCCCCAAAAGTAATGTAACTTATCTAAATTGTATCCAACAAAGTGTTAAAAATCTATTTGGAGAGTGGTAAATCTCTCTGAGCCTTCATATTACAAAGGTAGTTATGGTTGCAAAGGCACAGAGCTTTTCTATAAATTCCATTGATTGGAAATGTCACTTAGCTGAGATTATATTTACCTAATAACTGAAAATGGCCAGACTGTAACAGAGTAACAGAAGATTCTTTCATGCAGTAAGACATACAGACAGTACGCCACATACTAGCTGTGATTTAGATAAATAACAGGAAAAATGTGCGTTCAGCCTCCAGGACGAGTTCACCCGAGCTCAGAATGAGCTGAGGCGATTGTTGAGCGATCGACAGGCTCAGCAGGAGAGACAGCAGCTGCTTTCGGCCGAGCTGCGAGGAGAGCTCCTGGACAAAACCAGAGAGCTGGAGGACCTCCGACTACAGGTACATTAAGAGCTACAATTCATCAATTTGCATATTTGCCATAATGCTATACGTTGTATTTAAAATATGTGTGTGTTGCCAGATAATGACCCCTCAGCGACTGGAGCTGCTCAGAGCTCAGGTGCAGCAGGAGATGGAGGCTCCCATCAGAGAGCGCTTCAACAAACTGGAGGAGGTTTGTCCATTTCATTAAATCCTGTTGAAATTGAACTAATCTGCTTTGCATCTTTTGGAAAAATTAAATACTTAGATGTAATAGAAAGCAACAACCATGAATTTTAAAATTAACACGTGAATAAACAATGTATTATTAAGTTGTGTATAAACCCTTAGTGACGTAGTCATTACTCTTATTTATTATTATTTCACAGTCAGAAAGGCTCTTAAAAACCTCCTGCGCTCTCTTTCTTCTGCCTGTAAATTTCCATCCGCTTCAATGCTCCTTGTTCCCTCTTCACTGATGACTGTGTTGTGCTTGTGTTTGTCTGAAGGAGGCAGAGAAGTACAGGTCTGAGTACAACAAGCTGCGCTACGACTACACTTTCCTCAAGTCTCAGTTTGACCATCAGCGAGAGGAGCACCTCCGCACACTGGAGGAGCGGAGGATCATCTACGAGGCTGAGGTGGGTTTGGGCAGGACAAAATGAAATGGCTTCAGCAAAATATAAACTCCAGACATTTGTATTTGCTCTAGTCCAACGCAGCTGAGGCTAGAAATGCTATCACTGGCCTCGCTGTTGGGATGTGTTACTCGACTTTGTCATTAATCATTGTTGACTTAAGTCTGATTTACTTTTTTATGGCTTAAACAGACACTCACACATGCCCTGGAGTCACACTCATGTCTTGTCGCACTAAAAGCATCAACACAGCTGCACCATCTCTGACTATTGCTTGGGCCAGCGTGAGCCAATTTATGGCAGAAGCTAAGAGGAGAAAAAAGATTAGCGGTTCCACTTGGGATATCATGGTCATGTTCGAGTCAAACCACGGGAATGAGAGAAAGATGTAGCTGAAACTTAACTGGATCAGTAAAGTGGAACAGTTAACATAAACAGCTGCACATTTTACAGTAAACCTTCCTGCCAAAATAAATATTAGTCCTAGTTTCATAATTTGTATTCCCATGCAAGTTAAGTGTGAGCTGAAAAATCATAGGAAACATCTAAACTGCAATGAACGTGTCAGGTTTAAATTTACAAAAGTTTTCAGATTTGTAGCTACTTTTGGAGACTCAACATGGACTTTCTTTGGACTCGACTTGGACTCGACTCAGACCCTACTTTGGTGACTCGGACTCAAACACTGAGGATCTGAGAGTTGAACTGGAAAATATCAGTGACTTGACTATAACCCTGTCTCAAGCTTAGGTTTAAGGCCAAACAAAGAAACATTGCACAGAAGTCTATTTATCCTGACCGCTCTTGTGCTCTCTTTATAATCTCTGCTCTTTAATGTGTCACTTTTTTGAGTTTTTATTCAAGCAAAAGTACAGACAAACATGTCTTGTGTTTGTATTTTCGTTACACTCAGTGCTATTTCCCTCAGATTTCTCGTCTGGAGAGGGACAAAGAGGACCTGGTCTCTCAGTACCAGGGGTCGGACCCGATGTGTGATGGGAAAAGAGTGGAGGCTCTGCTCAGAGAAAAGGCCCAGCTCCACATGAGACTCAAAGGCCTGGAGGCCGAAGTGGCTGAGCTCCGAGCCCAGAAAGAAAACTCCGGGCAGCAGGCGGAGAACGTCCAGAGGATCCAGATCCGACAGCTCTCAGAGGCTCAGGCCGCCGTCAAATCTCTGGAGGTGAGACAATAAGGACTGAGGTTTACACAAGAATAATAAACAAAAGAGAAGTATATATAATGTAAATATAATGTGTATTTAATGGGTCTGATAATGCGACGTTCCAGGCAGAGCGTCAGTCCTTGCGTCTGCAGCTGGAGCGGATGGACAGCGAGCTTAAGTCCACACACGAGCAGAACAGTCAACTCACAGGGAAACTGCACAAAGCCGAGAGAGAAGTCACCTCCCTCAGCTGCCAGGTTCGCTACTGTAATAAACTAAAAATGTTGATCTGATACTTGATTTATGTGTGCTGTGATGTAATTGGTAATTAATAAGTAGCCTTTTGCTTTGTTATTGGTCCTTCATCAGCTTAACCACTCTTCCTTGTGATATAACTTGTTGATTTCTTCTAAAGGCAGCTCTTGGTTTAAAGGTTTCTGATGTCCTCTAATGAAACATTCAATCAGATGCTTACTGTGTTTGTTTTAACTTTGCTGTTTCCAGGTGGACAGCCTAAAGCACTCGCACAAACTGGAGCTGGCCACTGTTAAACTGGAGTGTGCTCGATCCAAAGCAGAGGTGGAAAGGGAGCGGGACACACTTCAGGCACAGATCAATGGTACATAATACATTTTACACTTGTATTCACTTTCTCTCTTTAGCTTGATGTGTTAATCTTTGGACCTGATACGTTACACAGTTTATTAAAGCTTCAGATTTGAATATACTCACGACTTGTTTCTTGTGTGTTGTTGTAGGATTACAGGGCGATGTGGAGGTGCTGAAGGAGGCTGTGGAGCGACACAAAGAAGTCCTGGTGGAGAAAGAGCGGGAGGCGGTGAGGAGGGTGCAGTCGGCTCGAGAAGAAGAGTTTCGAAAAACGGCAGCTCTTCATGAAGACAAGTAAGATTGATGCTTCTCAGTTTGAGTTGTTGTGTCTCTCTAAATGTTAACCCCACGATTAACGGTTCAAATACTCAAATATCTCGCTAGTCATGTTATATATTTTCTGTCATGATAAAAGCCTATAAGTTATAAATTTTACGCAAATCCCACTGCTTTATTATGAAAGGTTATTGTGGATCTTTTTATAACCAGAGAACTCCCTGTAGTATAACCCTTGCATTTCCAGCCTTAATTTTATTACACTTTTTTTTAAATCTCTGTTGTGTTTGTGACAGGTTGGAGTTGGAGAATCGTCTGGCCACTTTGGAGCAGCAGAGGGCGCTGCACGAAGCGGCAGCTCAGGCCCAGAAAGAGGATTGGGAGGAGCGTATCCACAGCGCTCAGCAGGCAGAGGAGTCAGTCCGGAGAGAGCTGCAGAACCTCAGGTAAACTGCTTTGTTTTTTCACAGAGCATCAATCTCTACAATAGTAATAAACAGATAAAGCAGTAGAGATGAAAGATGTTTACAGCCGGGTACAAAGGATGGATTTAACTTCATAAGTGCTTTATTATTAATATTTTAAATCCTTTATACTCCTCTTCGACTTTGCCACTTGATGATGAATGCTTTTATTCAACTTAATCAACACAACCATTTAAAATAGATGATTAAAATGTATATGTTCTTACAGAAATAGTCTTATTGTTTGGTCCAACAATTAAAAAAAGTTACAAATTGCAGGAAGCTGTTGCCTGTTACATAGAGAAGTAAAGTGTAGTGGATATGTCTTAAGAAACAGCACCACTGCTTTACGAAAACTGTTTTATTTATCATTTGCTAAACTTTCCATTTGTTTTTATTTTGTTATTCAGAGCCAAACTGCACCATCAGAGCTCACAGCTGGACGAACTGGAGCGACAGAAAACTGAAGTCACTGAGCTGAAGCGGGTAAATGGGAAAACTAACTTTCATTCCTTTATTATGAGAGTATTTTACACTGGTCTGATGGTTGTGTCTTTGTCGTAACAGCAAAACCAGGAGCTGAGTGTCCAACTGGGAACACTGTCTCACTCAGAAAACGACCTGACGGAGACCAATCACAGACTGAGAGAGGCACTGGAGCGAGCCAGAGAGGAGCTGAGGACGACCCGAGCAGAGACAGAGAAGAGTCAGCACGATACAGAGAGGTACTGTTACAGACACACACAGTTATTAAACAGATAAAAGCACATGTATTGATGATTGTTTGTGTGTCAGGATTCTGGAGGATCGTAAAGTGGAGTGGCTGGAGGAGAAACACAAGCTGCAGGAGCGAGAGGCCGAGCTGCAGCTGAAATACTCTCAGCTCAAAGAGAAACTGCAGAGGGCCGCAGCCGCTCAGAAAAAGGTAGCCAAGTCTTTATTGTCAGTTCAGTTTAGGGCTGTTCAGTCCTTTATCTCTTATCTCACTCTGTGTGCAACCAAATAAAGTGTTGCAATTGGAAGTTGGTCCAAAGAATTGCATTTTCTTTCTGTTAAAAATCTACTGCAGTATTTAATACAACACATTAAATATTTTCATAATATTGTGCAGCCCTGCTTTTTAGAGCCTCATTATAGTCACTGAATCAAGTAGTGTCAGGGAATGTGGTTGGTTAATTTATCAAAGTGACAGTGTTAATGAATTAACCTCACGTTTATACTATACCGCCTGAATTACCCAAGTGCTAACTTTTTGTCTAGTTTCCAGATCCTTATCTTTTTGACCGATTTACTAAATATACCCTGATACATATAGTGTAATTAATTTAAACATTAGAAAATATATGTAAATGAATGTTAAAATTCTATTATTTTGTTTATCTCAGAGGAAAACTCTGACAGAGAACAGAGAGAGGAAGCTTCAGGACAGGATCCAGCTGCTGGAGGCTAAAGTCGCAGAAGTGGAGTTAGAGGCTGAAGCTGCCAAAAAGTGAGACATCACCACTTTACCTTTAAACTAAACACTATCACAATTTCTATAGTTGTGTGTGTCTAAAAGTTTAGTGGATCTTTAAAGTTAAATCTGGTGCATAATTAATAATAAACCTGCATGATTGAGGTTCACTGCAAATGTAGACCTGATAAAGAAATGTTCTGGTTCAGTGTAATCGCCAAGATGGTAGTTGGAGTCACTTTATGAATGCTGCAGATGCATCAATGAATATTTTGTGATATTACAGTGAAGTCAGAAACTTCAGATTATCATTTTTTGTAACTAGACTAGCCCTAAGGTCTCTGTACTGGGACAATCAACATGAAAAATACTTGTGTTTTTGCTTATTTATTAGATAATTAATAAGATTGAATTATTTCCAAATAAACATGACTGCACAGTGGAGCTAAGCCTAATCACATAAATAACTTTTGATCAGTTTTACTCTTTGTTAACTGTCACCTGCAGATTGTATCCATTGCAACTCTATATTAATAAGAGTCTGTGTCTCTGTTCAGACAAGCGTCGAACTCAGAGGAGCGGGCTCGTCTCAGCAGACAGCTCAAAGAACTGCAGCGACGCCACAATGAGTTTCGTCAGCTGCTGCTCGGAGGTCAGGGCTCTTTAAACCTGGGCGCTCCGTTCATGACGTCCTCACCTCATCCTTTCTCTGGGCCCAGGTCTGAGGGGGCTTTACCCAACATCACTGTGAGTACAGCTCTGAGAGCTTTGTCTGAAGCCTGAACGGAGGCCTGTTAAAAATGTCAACAAAACAAATCTAATGAAGGGAGAGTGAGGCTTGGAAATGTAGCCTTGGGCTGGAGCTGGATTCTCACTGGATTTGGAAGTTTCCAAACTCGCATAAATCCTTCTTGTATCACGCCAAGCAAACTACTTGAGTCGAACCATGGGCTCACTGGATTCTTGTGACCAATGATGTGGCAGCATGAACAGGAAGAGGAGGGTTTTTAATTTAATGAAAACAACAAGTGCTCTCTTCTCTTCTTTGTTATCGACATGGCTACGCTAGAAGACGTTAGCGTTGATGCTGCTATCGAATCAGTTTTATCAGAAGTAGAGACTATTTCTTCGTCATATTGTTGCTATGATTGCTTAAAGAAACCTCATAGTAGGCGTATACTAGTTGGTGCTTCATCCAGTCCCCACCATGTTTTCTCTTGGCAGAGTCAGGTTACTGGAAATGTAGTTTGACCTACAATTTAGACCTAGTTTTATTCAAATGTAAATTATAATGTAGGCACCCACACTGAGCCCTTCTCGTCCGTCTCTCGTCAGGATTCCCAGCTCACAGACCTGTCCGTCCTGCGTCAGAGGCTGCAGGACCTGGAGAGTGCACAGATGCAGCAGCTTGAAGAACTAGGATCTGCCATCAACAAAAAACCCATGTCTCAGGGCGACCTCTAGACCAATGCCTTTTTTTTTATATAAACTCACCTTTTGACATGAATTCACAAAAGAAAGCACAATTTTTGATGTGGATTAAGTACAATCTTGGTTTTCCTCAGGGTTTTTTAATGTTCATTTTTGCACTATATTTATAAAACTTTTGTACTGTAAATTTAAATAATTAAAAGTTCATATGTTTGTGGTTCTGAGTCCAGTTTTTGCATCGAGCCCTTTTATTCAGTGTAATGTTGGTGCAGTTAGTTCCAGGAGCAGCTCTTGAGTCCATCAAATAAGTTTTTCAAGTGGTGCAGTTGCTCTTTAAGCTCAGATGGGGCGCCATTTTGGTCCAGTTTCTCTTGAATCTGGAGAAAACAAGCACAAAAATATAAAGTTTCCACACACTGTACCTGTATGCAAGCCTTTATTTAAAACTCAGATGTGGACTGAAAACTTTGTTCAGTTTTGAGAAGCTCCTCTAAAACAAGGAGCAGGAAACAGTAGAAAGTTCAGAATAGTGTTTCCTCTGCAGCTTTTCTTTCTTCACATCTCTATGGTCAAAAGATACTGTTATTTTTATCTTTAAGAGAGGGCTAAAGCTAAATGATATTATCATTGTGAGTATTAATGACATCTGCCCCTTTTCCAAGGTCATTTTTAGCTCCCACTACTTTAAAAAATATACATTCTCAGTAAACATTAGGATAAAACTTCAAAACCCTGTTTGGATTATTAATTTGTTTAACATGTAAAAGTTTGGCTACCTAAAGGATCCACTTCTGGTCGCAGGTGGTAAGAGCTAACACACATGAGGACACTTGAAAATACTCACATTGACTGTAACACACAGACATTACACACAAAAAATATTTTGGTCAATTAAAATATGTCAAATGTAGTGTATGGAATTCCCCCAAATAACCCTGTTTGTGGTTGTATGTCTTGCTGAGCTAAAAAAAATCCAATGGAAGGAGCCATTTTAGTTCCATTACTTCCTGTTTCTTGTTTTTTTCACAATTTACATCTTAATCATCACCATTTGACCTACAACGATTGACAAAACATTATGAGCACAGACAAATGAAGCGATTAACACTAAATATCTCTTCATCATGGCACCTTTAGAGAGTGGGATATATTAGGAGCAGGTGAACATTTTGTTTTCAAAGTTGATGTGTTAGAAGCAGGAAAAATGTTCAGCGTGAGGATGTTTTGGACCAACACAATATTAGGAGGTGATCATGATGTTGAGCCTGATCGTTGTGTTTCCACTGGGTTTGTTCACAGACAAATATGTGAGATGTAATATTGTAATCTGCACGTTTTCCACCAGATGTCACACATGCTGCCTTTAAATGAGTCAGAGACTTTGCATAAAAGAAAGCACACTAACAACAAATAATGCATGAATAAACCCACCTCTGTGAAGTATCTTTGGATGAATTTGTAGAGCTCTTTCAGGGCTGCAGCTTCGTTAAACTCATTTTCATGTTTCTGTAATAAAAATGCACTCACTCACTGTTGGGTTCAGATTGATTGATTGATTGCACATGATATTTCAAGTCTAGAACTGACCTTTGACTCTTTTTGCAGAAAAGCTTTAAACTCTGTCTCAGTGACCGGCTGCTGCTCCTGGATCTGTTTGTAGTAGACCTTCACTTCCTGCTTGAACTTGGGGATTTCTTTGGCGTAAAGGAGCTTATTGGTCGGTGTGTGCTACAACATCAACATAAAAAAGTGTCAATGAATAGATTTAGTGATGTAGCACTGGTCTAAGTCTGGACTAACTCTGCCTCCTTCACCAAACACTAACCTCCATGAGTCTAAAACTGGACTTGGACTGTTCAGATTTTTTATTGACACTGGTTCTGGACTTGATCCTGTCTTGACCTGGTCTTAAAAATGTCAGCAAAGCTAAAAGCCACAGTCTGATGAAGCTGTTTTAGCCTTAATATTGTATTACTTTAATCTCATAGGGCTCATAGGTCTTTCTGTTACATAGTGAGGTAGATAAGTAACACTGTGGGCCTCAAGGAGAACATGCGATAATAAGAAAAACAGGAATTAGCCACGAGCTCAATCACATTAAAACATCATACACTGCTTTACAAAATAAATGAATGCAGACAACATTTAAAAAAAGAGGATTATATGACAGAACAATAGAGACTATTAATGAAATATAATATATAAACCCCACCCATCCTGCTTAAATATAATAATTTATTCATATTTGTACAAAGATATAAAAAGAAATATATATTTATATTAGAAGACATTGTGATATAAGTATGTAAAGTGTCATTTATGTCTTAAGGTACAGTATATGTTAGATTTGGGCTCTAACTGAGAACGCCTGACAGCTTTTGGTGACTAATAAAACAGATTTCTAAAACACATACACGTACAGTAATATTAATGCACACAATAGAAGAGTGTTTGTGGTGTATTTCACCTTTCCCAGCTGGATGTCAGAGAGAGAGAAGGAGTCCATAAAAGCCTGAGCGACGACCGAGAGGCAGCCGTCCACATGTGGACTCTTCTCCAGATCGAAGACAAACTGAGGGTTCTTCAGGATGTTCACCCAGAAACGCAGAGGTAAACTGAACACACACAGACAACATGTTTCTCTTCTGTTTCACCAGGATCATAAAAACTGTGGAGTGTACATCCATCTGTTTCATTCAGACCCAGTTGGACTTTACCTGTTGGTTTTCCAGATGTGCAGGACGTCCGGGTCGGTGATCTTCATGTCCTCGGCCTGAGCGTCCAGGAAGTCGAAGAAGTATTTTACCACGAGGGGAGGTTTGTTGTACTGCATTCCCCAAATACATCTGAACAGGTTTTCCACAAACGAGTGCACTGCCACCTACACAGAAACATTTACATTAATTTAAACATTTTTACCAGATTTAACCACTGTAACAGAGAACGGACATTTAAGTTATGACTCCTTTTGAGTTTCTGGAACTTGAAGGAAACAGAGAGAAATGCTGAGTCTTTAGATCCATTAGTAACTTGTTTGTTTGTTTGATATTGGGCTACAGAAATGAAACTGAATTGAAGGAAACTTGTGAAACTGAGAGGCAAAAGGGTTTCGATTGCTTATTTGAAAAGGATTCAATTTGAATACCACAGAGCAACAAATGCTGCAGACAAGAAGTTGGGTGAAGTGTCTCACCCAAGGACGACCTGCTCCACCTCCTCCACCTCCTCCACCCCCATACACTTGTAAAGTCTATATAAATAATTTGAAAACTTAAAGCTATTTTTATTATTGCTCTATTTTTTCTGGTAGATGTTTTTAAGTTGGACTTCCTGAAGCGACTCTCTCCATTTATCTGGGCTCGGAAAAAGCAGAAGTAGTTTTTATCAAACATGGCCGATCTCTGACTGAGGCCTGTGTGTTGCATGTGAAGCTCGACAGCGGCTGCTTCTCGTTTCCTTTTGCAGCTGCTGCTGTGAATGACCTGCGGCTGCACTTTCTCTTGCCTTTGTGGAGAGCAGCTTCGTGAGGTGCACTTCCTTCAGTTTAAGTTTCTTCCTCTCTGGGCTCTTCTGGTCCTCCACCACGTCAGGGTCGATCTGACAACAACAAAGATTTTTGGTAACACTTTAGAATAACTCACACTATTAAGCATTAGTTGAGTATTTGTTACAACTTCATTAATCCTTAATTCATCATTTACAAAGCATTAATACAACATTATCAATCACCATTACGTTATAAACATTATCTTAGAAATGTGTCTTAACAATAAACCCATGAAAAATTATTCATATAAATGATATTTCAGTGTCTATAAATAGTTTATTAATTAAATAATTAATTGTTAATTACACATCCTTTTATCCTTAACTACTGTGTGAGTATTACCCATCATTTTTAAGAACAAATACAGCTTTATACACATTAAACTTTTACATCCAGGGATGTAGTTGCATAAATCTAATTCTGTCCAGTTATACTTAATTCTTTGACAGAAAAGCTACATGATAAAAAGACCTTGCATTGATAAATAAATCATGTGCTACATAATTTTCTGAATGCATCCAGTTCTCTAGTCTCTTACCAAGTGAAAGTATTTCCCACTAAAGTCCTGATCGTCTGGAGAGAGACAAAAGTAGGTGTAAGAGCAGAAAATGATCTCGAATATAATCCCACACATTTCAGATATTTTGAATATTTTTGTCTGAAATAGAAAGGTTTGAGGCTCTTACCTTTGACACTTTCCTGAGCACTCAGAGGGGCATGGGACTTCCTCGAAAGCACTTTGATGGTGGCTCCGTCTGGGATCTGTCGGGGACAAACATACAAGGTACATACTCATTGAATGATTGGATCCTGTCACTTTCCATTTTTTACTCTGTTTTCCTATTTATTACAATAGCATGATTAATAATAAATAACCTGGGATCATGACAGTTGTTTATGAAACTCTTCACTAAACACCATTGGTTTATGGGACACCAGCAGCACCCAGTTCATTTCTTTGTACTATTTATTTGATTAGTAATATTTATTTTACTGTTACTGATATAATCTATTAGAAAAGGGCATATTTCTTCAGTTTTGACGCCTTTATGGTTGTCATTATCACAGAGGTTCCCCTTGCATCCTTCTTATGTGTGAAATGTTATTGCAGCAAAATGCAGAGCTGAAAACTTTGACACATACAACACCCATTTCAAGATATGTATGCTTTTTTTAATATAACCTGCAGATGCAATGTGACCCTTAATACAGTTTGGCCTTTGTATTTAATAAAGGCAGTGGGTTAAAGATACAATCAAGAAACACATATGGAAGACAGATAAAATGAGCACTTACAGCATCACTATTTGTCAACAATATTGAATCCCTTCTATGTTAAGCTTTAGTGTGATTATACCTTTTTGAATTAAGATTGGTTCATTCTGTTGCTTGCATTTGCTTCAGAATTTACTTTCTGTGCCAAGTTACAGATGGTTTTGTAGCTGCTATGGCTCCCTGAGGTTTCTTTTTATCCTGTCTGGGTTTTTGGAGGATCTAAGGACAGGGGATGTTGTCTAATACAGCCTATTTGTCTATTTTCTGCCATTTTTTGGTTTTTTATGAAGCCATTAGAGGCAATTGTTACTGTGATACTGGGCGATGTACTGTAAATAAAACTGAATATAGATCATCAGTCACTAGAGACACATTTCTACCAGAGGGCTTCGTAATGGGTTTACGGCACACTTTTAAAGCCATATGAAGGTGTTTTCTACAGCTCTTTGTGATTAAAAAGTAACCCAAAAACATCTATAACAGAGAGACATTGTTACTTTAGGAACATGTGGATCTTCAGGGGTTAAATTGTGCTGCTACAGAATAAACTGGAAACACATAGTTCTGCTACTGTTTATAGGTATGCAGTATAGTGTTTGTTGCACAGCTGTCGGCCAATCAGAAAAGAGTATTCAGCCAGACCCTGGTACATAACAAGACAAACTAGAAAATGGTAGTAAATAAACAGATAAATGTTATGACTCCTGTGGGACACACCCTCAGTGTCACATTCGGATCAGTCCGTCTCCCTCGGTCTCAGCCCTGAGGGACTCCCATGATGCACCAGTTCTCCTCTGATCCTATTACGCAGCCATTACAGACCACTCGTCCCACTCCACATCTCACTTCTGCTATCTCTTCGTCTAAAAGCAGCACTCAGCATGTTTTTCCTCCTCCGTATTAAAAGTTCTTATCGGAGTTTCTGATGCTGTTGGTTTCTGCGGAGAATTAAAGCTGCTGTTGCACAGGATGTGACAAGACTTGAACAAACCAGAGTTGTGCAATGTTTTTCCTCTTTCCTTCCTTAAAAACAGTAAGTATTTGTGTGCAATAGCTTCATCTGTGACTGAAATCATGTTTGGTAAAAGAGGAAGTGTTACAAGCAGCATTTTGACGTTAACCTGAAATATTCAACACGCAAGTACTGTTTTAATGTGAGACTTTTTTAAGAACAAAACGCAGAATTTTTAGTTTTGTGCAAACAGCAGATAGACCTCAATTCTTCTTCTTTGAGTTTACCAAATAACAAATGAAGAGGAAACCCCAGTGTAATGTCTGACCTTGTAGTGCTTCATCGTGTTGAGCATCGTCACTTCTCCCATCACCTCAGAGCTGGAGTCCACCTCCTCGAGACGGAGACAGGAGCCGTCCCTCACGAACTCTGACGGGACACAGAGGAGAAGACGTCATGAGAAGAACACATCTGGTATTTAGAAGTGGGTTTTATCGAGTCTCACCGATGCAGAGGTCTCTGATGGGGATGTTGTAGGGGAAGCCGAACTTGGCCCTGAACGTGGACAGGATCTTCTCTTTGACCTGGTCCACAGTGTCACAGGTGAGAGCGTCCACCTCCAGAGGCTCGCTCAGTTCTCCGTCACTGCCCACCGCGAACAACACCTTCAGCTTCTGCACAAAAACAAACACATGCTGTCAGTGTACCGTGGGATTTAACACATTTTTAATTTACTGTTTTAGCTGAGTGTGTTTGTGTTCCAATATGAACCTGGTTATATTTAAACAGTTATATGCAAAGGTTACAGGACTACAACACACTAAACAGACGCATGGTTTGTTTCCTATGCAAGATATTTTAATTTTGACTTTACCCAAAACAGCTGCTAGTACAAACAATTAAGTATTGATGCTTTACCTACATGGATACATCTTTGTCTTTGATTTATTCCTTAAATTAAAACTTATTAATGGTGAGTTATTTACTTTTGTAAATACATATAACACACGATACTAGAGCAGCCCAGAGAGACCAAAAAAAGCACTTAAACATCTATGGGAATGTCAGAAATGAGTTTGTTTCAATGCATCTGACCTTTTTTCACTTTAAATTTACCCCCAGAGGCTGCCAGAAAATAAACACCCCGCACCATTTTTTAATTTACACTTTGATATTTAGCAGCTCATCATTCCTTTGGCAAAATATATCAAGATAATACTTGTGTCTATGTTGTCCAGCCCTGTCTTTGAGGTCACTGCCTCTAAAGACCACCATGTAAACCAATATTATCTTACTCTACAAACCATCAAATGAATCTAAATTGCTACTGTGTTCTAGTTTGGACCGTTTTCTCACATCAAAACCACGTCAGAACAAAGTCAGAGTAGATAAAAGGGATGTGCTGCTTCTTCTCCGTCATATTTCCTCAGCACTTTTGCGGCTAATGGACTAATGGACAGAAGTGGACTGAGAGCTGAGATAATAGTCAGTGGAGCAGAGCAGAGCGACAAGCGTTTAAGTAACTGGTCTGTAGTTTCAGAAACAACAAATAGAAATGAAAGTGTGTGAACTGAAAACATAAAGTCTAAAGGCTGGTGTGGACCGATATGTGTTTCAAGGTTTGGATTTATGTTTGTGGAATTGATGGTAAATCTAGTTTATCAACATCATCAGAGTGAAATACATGCGCCCTTCACAGTTAAACCACACCCCTCACACTCAAAACCAGAAACGTGTGGTTATGGGCAACACCTTTGAGGCAAACTATTGTACACTTCTGCAAATTCAACACAATACAGTCACTAGTGGAGACTATGAGAGTCATGTGACAAGAAAATGACACTGTTTTTGCGTAAAGACATTACAGCGAGCAGATAGAGAGACACTTTTTTTTATTTTGCAAGACCGTGTACGCACATGTGCCGCGTGTGTGGTAGTATTTAGTTGTTTGTAGAAGTGTGAATGGATAAGGAGTCTCGGCTCACATTGAGAGACCTCCTACATCTGTGACATTATGTATTTTAGCCAATGCATTGCATGTTTGATCCGCCTGAAATGTTTTAAAGTGTTTTACAAGAAAAAAAACACATTAGCAAGACTTGTACTGAAGACTTTTAAGGTTTAACAGTTGACCTGTAATAATAAATTACAAAACAGGAAGTCAAGCACTCCCTCTGCATCTTAGCAATAAGTACACAATTACATATGAAGCAGGAAGTGAGCACTGATCTAATATAGACTCAAGATGATGTTTGTAAATGCAATGCTGCCTCACTGACACCCTATAACGAAATATATACGTAATTAAGGCTGTCTCTAGGACATCTGTAAATAGAACACATTAAACTGGCCACATGTGTCCAGAGAGAAGGAGCAGGACTGAAATGCAGGGTCCAAATAGCCTCGTATTTTGTTTGCTTTTCTAATATTCTGACATTTCTGACATTTATACACCAATCTGATTTTCCCTATTTTTGTTTTCTTTTCTTTAATATATGCTTTGTGCACAGTGTGGCCCATGCTTTAAAAAAATCAAAGGAGGAAATAAAAGGGGAAGGGAGGCAAAAAAAATTAACCGGTCAAACGTGACTCATTTTGACGCTGGACAGAAATAAAAAGAGTAAATGGGGAGATAAGTTGCAGTTCCATTTTCATCTTCTTCATTTACAGTAAAATATTTAAAACAGAGCTGTGTATTAAGAGAAAAGGGAAACAGAAAATAGACACACACACTGATGTCAGAATAGAAGAAGAGGCTCTGTTCTGACACTGATGCTGAGTAAGGCTGTCTATTTTAACAACGTTAACAAGTGAAACCAGAAGTAAGAATAGGGAAGTTTCTGCCACAAGAGCTGATACAGTCTCAAAATCCATCTCGTCAAAGTAGGTCAGAAACTTTTAAGTATGTTTTATACACAAAGAACATAAAATCCAATGAGGGGACGATGACTTTTTGAAATGTCTGTATACAAAGTGTTTTTATAGCTCTAGATTTTGGAGACTGTCTGCAATATGCAACTATAATCCTCTTAATGCAGCACAGTACAGAGCCTGCTCACAGTGAAAGGAGCTTTGTTTATTTGTTTGGACTTAAACCCCCTCCAAGCGTTACGTCGAGGAGTGTGTGAGTTTACCAGAGGGTCGAAGTCCTGCGCCTGCCACAGCAGCCAGTCCTCACTCAGCGTGTACAAGGCTTTCTCCGTCACACAGTCCACTGGGCCTTTGGAGATCTGCTGAGTGAGAGCACTGACCATCAGGAACAGGTGCTGGCCCACGCTCTCCTGGAGCAAGACACAAACACAACAGTCAGGAGCAATGATAAAGACAGAGAGAAGCAACTGTAGTGGAAACTAAAGTGAAGACTTCCGTTGATGATATTTAAATACAGTGTTGCATCTGCTCTGTGAGTAATGAAGCTCTGTGTGTGCTACAGAGGAGATCAGGATGGACCAGTGCAAGTTCAATACCTGTGACTGCACAAATGAACACTTAACAATCTGTATTACTGAACCTCATGTATAAATGTATCTGTAGATGTCATAGTCTGTCTGTGTTTTGTTTGTCTCCACCTGGCTTCAATCTACAATCTACTCCAGTTCAAGATGACTAGTTTTTCACCCACTCCTCGACAGTTTATTGTACAAACATTTGACAGCATTTCCGTTTTTTTGTGGATTTTTTTGCTGATCTCTGACTCCTGTTTGCCTGTCTGCCTGACTAAGACTGCAAGCTAACCTTACTCCCCTAACCTTGATACAACAAACCAGTGCAAACTCTGCACTTATCTGTAATGGTATAATCTAATTACAATCTCAAACTTTGAGAATACCCTGTGGGTAAGAAACTGTGCAATGAGGAACATGTTATGATTATGGTTTTGCTTTACAAAATGCATTGCGAAGTTTTGAAGCCAAAA
>CM072159.1:28005621-28046757 GCA_036850595.1 Rhyacichthys aspro
ATATATTTATATTAGAAGACATTGTGATATAAGTATGTAAAGTGTCATTTATGTCTTAAGGTGCAGTATATGTTAGATTTGGGCTCTAACTGAGAACGCCTGACAGCTTTTGGTGACTAATAAAACAGATTTCTAAAACACATACACGTACAGTAATATTAATGCACTCAATAGAAGAGTGTTTGTGGTGTGTTTCACCTTTCCCAGCTGGATGTCAGAGAGAGAGAAGGAGTCCATAAAAGCCTGAGCGACGACCGAGAGGCAGCCGTCCACATGTGGACTCTTCTCCAGATCGAAGACAAACTGAGGGTTCTTCAGGATGTTCACCCAGAAACGCAGAGGTAAACTGAACACACACAGATGTTTCTCTTCTGTTTCACCAGGATCATAAAAACTGTGGAGTGTACATCCATCTGTTTCATTCAGACCCAGTTGGACTTTACCTGTTGGTTTTCCAGATGTGCAGGACGTCCGGGTCGGTGATCTTCATGTCCTCGGCCTGAGCGTCCAGGAAGTCGAAGAAGTATTTTACCACGAGGGGAGGTTTGTTGTACTGCATTCCCCAAATACATCTGAACAGGTTTTCCACAAACGAGTGCACTGCCACCTAAACAGAATGATTTAACATTCATTTAAACATTTTTACCAGATTTAACCACTGTGACAGAGAACGGACATTTAAGTTATGACTCCTTTTGAGTTTCTGGAACTTGAAGTAAACAGAGAGAAATGCTGAGTCTTTAGATCCATTAGTAACTTGTTTGTTTGTTTGATATTGGGCTACAGAAATGAAACTGAATTGAAGGAAACTTGTGAAACTGAGAGGCAAAAGGGTTTCGATTGCTTATTTGAAAAGGATTCAATTTGAATACCACAGAGCAACAAATGCTGCAGACAAGAAGTTGGGTGAAGTGTCTCGCCCAAGGACGACCTGCTCCACCTCCTCCACCTCCTCCACCCCCATACACTTGTAAAGTCTATATAATTAATTTGAAAACTTAAAGCTATTTTTATTATTGCTCTATTTTTTCTGGTAGATGTTTTTAAGTTGGACTTCCTGAAGCGACTCTCTCCATTTATCTGGGCTCCAAGTAGTTTTTATCAAACATGGCCGATCTCTGACTGAGGCCTGTGTGTTGCATGAAGCTCGACAGCGGCTGCTTCTCGTTTCCTTTTGCAGCTGCTGCTGTGAATGACCTGCGGCTGCACTTTCTAGCCTTTGTGGAAGCAGCTTCGTGAGGTGCACTTCCTTCAGTTTAAGTTTCTTCCTCTCTGGGCTCTTCTGGTCCTCCACCACGTCAGGGTCGATCTGACAACAAGAAAGATTTTTGGTAACACTTTAGAATAACTCACACTATTAAGCATTAGTTGAGTATTTGTTACAACTTCATTAATCCTTAATTCATCATTTACAAAGCATTAATACAATAATACATTATCAACATCACTATTACGTTATAAACATTATGTTAGAAATGTGTCTTAACAATAAACCCATGAAAAATTATTCATATAAATGATATTTCAGTGTCTATAAATAGTTTATTAATTAAATAATGAATTGTTAATTACACATCCTTTTATCCTTAACTACTGTGTGAGTGTTACCCATCATTTTTAAGAACAAATACAGCTTTATACACATTAAACTTTTACATCCAGGGATGTAGTTGCATAAATCTAATTCTGTCCAGTTGTACTTAATTCTTTGACAGAAAAGCTACATGATAAAAAGACCTTGCATTGATAAATAAATCATGTGCTACATAATTTTCTGAATGCATCCAGTTCTCTAGTCTCTTACCAAGTGAAAGTATTTCCCACTAAAGTCCTGATCGTCTGGAGAGAGACAAAAATGGGTGTAAGAGCAGAAAAGGATCTTGAATATAATCCCACACATTTCAGATATTTTGAATATTTATGTCTGAAATAGAAAGGTTTGAGGCTCTTACCTTTGACACTTTCCTGAGCACTCAGAGGGGCATGGGACTTCCTCGAAAGCACTTTGATGGTGGCTCCGTCTGGGATCTGTCGGGGACAAACATACAAGGTACATACTCATTGAATGATTGGATCCTGTCACTTTCCATTTTTTACTCTGTTTTCCTATTTATTACAATAGCATGATTAATAATAAATAACCTGGGATCATGACAGTTGTTTATGAAACTCTTCACTAAACACCATTGGTTTATGGGACACCAGCAGCACCCAGTTCATTTCTTTGTACTATTTATTTGATTAGTAATATTTATTTTACTGTTACTGATATAATCTATTAGAAAGGGCATATTTCTTCAGTTTTGACGCCTTTATGGTTGTCATTATCACAGAGGTTCCCCTTGCATCCTTCTTATGTGTGAAATGTTATTGCAGCAAAATGCAGAGCTGAAAACTTTGACACATACAACACCCATTTCAAGATATGTATGCTTTTTTTAATATAACCTGCAGATGCAATGTGACCCTTAATACAGTTTGGCCTTTGTATTTAATAAAGGCAGTGGGTTAAAGATACAATCAAGAAACACGTATGGAAGACAGATAAAATGAGCACTTACAGCATCACTATTTGTCAACAATATTGAATCCCTTCTATGTTAAGCTTTAGTGTGATTATACCTTTTTGAATTAAGATTGGTTCATTCTGTTGCTTGCATTTGCATCAGAATTAACTTTCTGTGCCAAGTTACAGATGGTTTTGTAGCTGCTATGGCTCCCTGAGGTTTCTTTTTATCCTGTCTGGGTTTTTGGAGGATCTAAGGACAGGGGATGTTGTCTAATACAGTCTATTTTCTGCCATTTTTTTGTTTTTTTATGAAGCCATTAGAGGCAATTGTTACTGTGATACTGGGCGATGTACTGTAAATAAAACTGAATATAGATTATCAGTCACTAGAGACACATTTCTACCAGAGGGCTTCGTAATGGGTTTACGGCACACTTTTAAAGCCATATGAAGGTGTTTTCTACAGCTCTTTGTGATTAAAAAATAACCCAAAAACATCTATAACAGAGAGACATTGTTACTTTAGCACACATTTAGAAACACATAGTTCTGCTACTGTTTATAGGTATGCAGTATAGTGTTTGTTGCACAGCTGTCGGCCAATCAGAAAAGAGTATTCAGCCAGACCCTGGTACATAACAAGACAAACTAGAAAATGGTAGTAAATAAACAGATAAATGTTATGACTGCTATGGGACACACCCTCAGTGTCACATTCGGATCAGTCCGTCTCCCTCGGTCTCAGCCCTGAGGGACTCCCATGATGCACCAGTTCTCCTCTGATCCTATTACGCAGCCATTACAGACCACTCGTCCCACTCGTCCCACTCCACATCTCACTTCTGCTATCTCTTCGTCTAAAAGCAGCACTCAGCATGTTTTTCCTCCTCCGTATTAAAAGTTCTTATCGGAGTTTCTGATGCTGTTGGTTTCTGCGGAGAATTAAAGCTGCTGTTGCACAGGATGTGACAAGACTTAAACAAACCAGAGTTGTGCAATGTTTTTCCTCTTTCCTTCCTTAAAAACAGTAAGTATTTGTGTGCAATAGCTTCATCTGTGACTGAAATCATGTTTGGTAAAAGAGGAAGTGTTACAAGCAGCATTTTGACGTTAACCTGAAATATTCAACACGCAAGTACTGATTTAATGTGAGACTTTTTTAAGAACAAAAGGCCGAATTTTTAGTTTTGTGCAAACAGCAGATAGACCTCAATTCTTCTTCTTTGAGTTTACCAAATAACAAATGAAGAGGAAACCCCAGTGTAATGTCTGACCTTGTAGTGCTTCATCGTGTTGAGCATCGTCACTTCTCCCATCACCTCAGAGCTGGAGTCCACCTCCTCGAGACGGAGACAGGCGCCGTCCCTCACGAACTCTGACGGGACACAGAGGAGAAGACGTCATGAGAAGAACACATCTGGTATTTAGAAGTGGGTTTTATCGAGTCTCACCGATGCAGAGGTCTCTGATGGGGATGTTGTAGGGGAAGCCGAACTTGGCCCTGAACGTGGACAGGATCTTCTCTTTGACCTGGTCCACAGTGTCACAGGTGAGCGTCCACCTCCAGAGGCTCGCTCAGTTCTCCGTCACTGCCCACCGCGAACAGCACCTTCAGCTTCTGCACAAAAACAAAAACAAACAAATGCTGTCAGTGTACTGTGGGATTGAACACATTTTTAATTTACTGTTTTAGCTGCGTGTGTTTGTGTTCCAATATGAACCTGGTTATATTTAAACAGTTATATGCAAAGGTTACAGGACTACAACACACTAAACAGAAGCATGTTTGTTCCCTATGCAAGATATTTTAATTTTGACTTTACCCAAAACAGCTGCTAGTACAAACAATTAAGTATTGATGCTTTACCTACATGGATACATCTTTGTCTTTGATTTATTCCTTAAATTAAAACTTATTAATGGTGAGTTATTTACTTTTGTAAATACATATAACACACGATACTAGAGCAGCCCAGAGAGACCAAAAAGCACTTAAACATCTATGGGAATGTCAGAAATGAGTTTGTTTCAATGCATCTGACCTTTTTCACTTTAAATTTACCCCAGAGGCTGCCAGAAAATAAACACCCCGCACCATTTTTTAATTTACACTTTGATATTTAGCAGCTCATCATTCCTTTGGCAAAATATATCAAGATAATATTTGTGTCTAAGTTGTCTAGCCCTGTCTTTGAGGTCACTGCCTCTAAAGACCACCATGTAAACCAATATTATCTTACTCGACAAACCATCAAATGAATCTAAATTGCTATTGTGTTCTAGTTTGGACCGTTTTCTCACATCAAAACCACGTCAGAACAAAGTCAGAGTAGATAAAAGGGATGTGCTGCTTCTTCTCCGTCATATTTCCTCAGCACTTTTGCGGCTAATGGACTAATGGACAGAAGTGGACTGAGAGCTGAGATAATAGTCAGTGGAGCAGAGCAGAGCGACAAGCGTTTAAGTAACTGGTCTGTAGTTTCAGAAACAACAAATAGAAATGAAAGTGTGTGAACTGAAAACATAAAGTCTAAAGGCTGGTGTGGACCGATATGTGTTTCAAGGTTTGGATTTATGTTTGTGGAATTGATGGTAAATCTAGTTTATCAACATCATCAGAGTGAAATACATGCGCCCTTCACAGTTAAACCACACCACTCACACTCAAAACCAGAAACGTGTGGTTATGGGCAACACCTTTGAGGCAAAATATTGTACACTTCTGCAAATTCAACACAATACAGTCACTAGTGGAGACTATGAGAGTCATGTGACAAGAAAATGACACTGTTTTTGCATAAAGACATTACAGCGAGCAGATAGAGAGACACTTTTTTTTATTTTGCAAGACCGTGTACGCACATGTGTCGCGTGTGTGGTAGTATCTAGTTGTTTGTAGAAGTGTGAATGGATAAGGAGTCTCAGCTCACATTGAGAGACCTCCTACATCTGTGACGTTATGTATTTTAGCCAATGCATTGCTTGTTTGATCCGCCTGAAATGTTTTAAAGTGTTTTACAAGAAAAAAAACACATTAGCAAGACTTGTACTGAAGACTTTTAAGGTTTAACAGTTGACTTGTAATAATTAATTAGAAAACAGGAAGTCAAGCACTCCCTCTGCATCTTAGCAATAAGTACACAATTACATATGAAGCAGGAAGTGAGCACTGATCTAATATAGACTCAAGATGATGTTTGTAAATGCAATGCTGCCTCACTGACACCCTATAACAAAATATATACGTAATTAAGGCTGTCTCTAGGACATCTGTGAATAGAACACATTAAACTGGCCACATGTGTCCAGAGAGAAGGAGCAGGACTGAAATGCAAGGTCCAAATAGCCTCAAATACTGTTTCCAAACATCAACTGACTCCTCCTTGAAACTTCATTTACATATTTTCTTCAGTCTCAAAAAATTGTGTCATTCATGCTCATTCATTTCTGTTCTTTGGCTTTTTTATGGAAACAGAAATAAACCTAAATATAACAATGTAAAATTAAGCCTGTTCATAATGTGTTTCTGAGCTCCCACAATAGAGTTAAGATAAGGTCTGTGTGTTTTTCCTGTCAACACATCCTTGACCTTTAACACACATACATATCAATTATATTTAATTAAAATAAAATACATTCAAAGTAAATGTGTGATGCTGCTCCACAGATACATACAGTAATATAAACAGTCATCTAAAGTGCTTTACTTTTTTTTTTAAAGTGCCATGTGTAAAAATGTATTGTAGTATACAGTTGGACAACATCCAAGTGATTAGGGCTGCATAATATATCACAGATTTATCACACAATGTCATGAGTCCCAATATCTGCATCACAAAAACTGGCTTGTATCACAATAACATCACCTTTTCATCAGTGACTTTTTACTTTGTCCAAGTTTATTCAAATAAGCCGTATTTTGTTTGCTTTTCTAATATTCTGACATTTATACACCAATCTGATTTTCCCTATTTTGTTTTCTTTTCTTTAATATATGCTTTGTGCACAGTGTGGCCCATGCTTTAAAAAAATCAAAGGAGGAAATAAAAGGGGAAGTGAGGCAAAAAAAATGAACCTGTCAAATGTGACTCATTTTGATGCTGGACAGAAATAAAAAGAGTAAATGGGGAGATAAGTTGCAGTTCCATTTTCATCTTCTTCATTTACAGTAAAATATTTAAAACAGAGCTGTGTATTAAGAGAAAAGGGAAACAGAAAATAGACACACACACACACACTGATGTCAGAATAGAAGAAGAGCCTCTGTTCTGTCTGAAAACTGAAATCTGAACAACACTGATGCTGAGTAAGGCTGTCTATTTTAACAACGTTAACAAGTGAAACCAGAAGTAAGAATAGGGAAGTTTCTGCCACAAGAGCTGATACAGTCTCAAAATCCATCTCGTCAAAGTAGGTCAGAAACTTTTAAGTATGTTTTATACACAAAGAACATAAAATCCAATGAGGGGACGATGACTTTTTGAAATGTCTGTATACAAAGTGTTTTTATAGCTCTAGATTTTGGAGACTGTCTGCAATATGCAACTATAATCCTCTTAATGCAGCACAGTACAGAGCCTGCTCACAGTGAAAGGAGCTTTGTTTATTTGTTTGGACTTAAACCCCCTCCAAGCGTTACGTCGAGGAGTGTGTGAGTTTACCAGAGGGTCGAAGTCCTGCGCCTGCCACAGCAGCCAGTCCTCACTCAGCGTGTACAAGGCTTTCTCCGTCACACAGTCCACTGGGCCTTTGGAGATCTGCTGAGTGAGAGCACTGACCATCAGGAACAGGTGCTGGCCCACGCTCTCCTGGAGCAAGACACAAACACAACAGTCAGGAGCAATGATAAAGACAGAGAGAAGCAACTGTAGTGGAAACTAAAGTGAAGACTTCCGTTGATGATATTTAAAGACAGTGTTGCATCTGCTCTGTGAGTAATGAAGCTCTGTGTGTGCTACAGAGGAGATCAGGATGGACCAGTGCAAGTTCAATACCTGTGACTGCACAAATGAACACTTCACAATCTGTATTACTGAACCTCATGTATAAATGTATCTGTAGATGTCATAGTCTGTCTGTGTTTTGTTTGTCTCCACCTGGCTTCAATCTACAATCTAGTCCAGTTCAAGATGACTAGTTTTTCACCCACTCCTCGACAGTTTATTGTACAAACATTTGACAGCATTTCCGTTTTTTTGTGGATTTTTTTGCTGATCTCTGACTCCTGTTTGCCTGTCTGCCTGACTAAGACTGCAAGCTAACCTTACTCCCCTAACCTTGATACAACAAACCAGTGCTAACTAATCCAAACCAATCTAATTACAATCTCAAACTTTGAGAATAGCCTGTGGGTAAGAAACTGTGCAATGAGGAACATGTTATGATTATGGTTTTGCTTTACAAAATGCATTGCGAAGTTTTGAAGCCAAAAGAAGAAATGGTGGTCAGTGTGGCTCTCAACTACCTGTATTTGTCTCAGTCCAGAAAGACAGGTTACTCAGCTGAATATAACTCACAAAAACAATGATTGCACTGTTCATAGGATTAATAGAAACAGGATGAAAACATACAGGTGCATATAGGAGCGTGAGATGCTGTGTGGAGATACTGACTCTGAGGAAGCCGTAGAGGCAGATGGACATCCAGTTGGTGAGCAGTTTCTCCACAGTGGACTCGGTTCTGCGCAGTAACAGTTTGGGCTGAGTGTTGCTGCTCTGCTGCATCAGGTCCTTCAGCAGAACCTCCATCAGCTTTGTCAGGTACCACAGGTCACTGTGGAGCGCCACGGTTAGTACAGACGCCAGCACACACCTGGGACACGGAAACACAAGAGACAAGAGGGATATATAAATAAGCTGTAGACAAGACCATAGTTATGACCTTTGACTTTGAACTCATTTAGCTGTGGCTCATCTTCAGGCTCAGATGCTGGGATTGTCTCCATGACGACCAGTTAAAAATCTCTTTTTTATATAATTCTGGTCTAATTGTGCATGGCATTTCTGAAACTAAAATGGTTAGAGACCAATCAACAGGCTTGTTTTCCTGTGTAATATTAAAGTTGCTGACTTCTGCTTCGAAGAGCGTCTTTCAGAGCTACAGTGATTATGTAGAAGACAGGTTGTTTTATTATGGTTGAAGTAACTGTAGTCATTTTTGACCTGTTCCAAAAATGCAAAGATCCCAGTCTTTTGTTCAATGCAATCTGTGAGTGTGACTCCAGATCTCGCAAGATCAAAATAAACCAAGATTTCTTGTTGAGGTTGAAAACCTTTCTGTTGATATCAGCTGATGGAGTGTGAGGGTGAAATGAATATTCAAGATGCACCCGCCACTTTTAAATCATCTGTGTGGTGACATTTTGATTTTCAGGTGGAAATAACAAACGGTGAAAGAGTGACAGACAAGACACAAACAATCTGTAAACACTGTAAGAAAACAACATTGCGCACTGTAGCTAACACCAGCTCTATCCAAAGATACAGAACCAGTGTAGCTTTAACCAGCCTGACTGGAAATACCTATCCTCACAACTCTCATGGGATTTGTGTCTGCTGCCAGCAGACTTTTAATGTAATTAAAAAGACACACAATAGACTTTTATAACACACGTGTAAAACTTATATTTGTTTGAATTTAAGTATCTTCGACAGAGATTAGATAAAGGTGTAAGAGATAAGACTAAAACGCTTTGATTTGTCACAAAATACAACAGCATTAGAATGAAGTAAAAGCATTAAATAGATCAATAATACAAAGTGTGTTCTCTCACTTGTCTTTGATAGAGAAGCTCTTCTGTTCTTCTAAGGCGTGCACCATCGATGTGAGGAAGAGCTGGTCCCGGATCAGTTTGGACAAACCCTCGCAGCACTCATCGAGCTGCACCATCTCTCTGTCCTGAGAAACACAAAATCTACATCAATGACTTAACGATAAAGAGGAAACCCCAAAACTAAACCTGGACATTACCTGACCGATGTCTTTGATGCAGGACTTCATCAATGCTTCACTCTGAAGGAATAAACACACATTAAAATAGGTCTTTTGTGTTAGGGACATTAATGACATCAGCTTACTGCACCTCGGGGAAAAAGATCCTGGAGGCAAAGTGTTTGTAGTCCAGAAAAGGAATTGTACCGACATTTTCCAGCAAATTGGCTTTCTCTATTTGTAGGTCAATGAAACCTGGAAAATTAAATGATCCAGTGTTATCTACCTCTTGTATTAAATGATATGAAATTAGAGCTGGTACAGACTGCCGTTTTGTGCCTGACCTTGCCTGATGTCGTTCCTGATGTCCAGCTCCAGGTTTTCCATCCGTTGATTCATCTGCGTGGTGAGCTGGTTCTGCTTTTTCCGGTAAACTATCACCACCACTGGACATAGACAAAATGACAAAAGACATAAATGATTATTAGCTACATAAATGAGTAAGCTGCTGCACTTAAACCACAGCTTCCTCCTCGTGCTTACCCATGATGATGCAGGGTATGAGCAGAAGCACCAGCAGAATCAGCAGCAGATACGACGACTCAGGCTTTAACATTACAGTGGTCTCTCCAAACGTTATCTGTAAAAACACAAGCGTTTAGACACTGTTTGACTCAACATGTGAACTAATGGGACTCAGAGGATTACCATGAGATGCTCGGGTCGGCGTTGGGAGTGTTTTTGATCTCACAGGTGTAAAAGTCAGTCTCGTTATTGGTCTCAATACTCTCCATGATGCAGGGATATTCTTTTCCTTTTCCGACGGCCCACACTGACAGCTCCTCCGGCCTGATGTCCAGTTGGTCAGCCTTTTTCTACAACGATAAGAAAGAAATACGTTTATTAGAGGCTGATCAAACCTGGTATGAGCTGATCTTGTGACCCACCGTCCAAGACATGCATTAAATTGTGTAAACACTTGCCTGTCAGTGTATGCCTTGGTGTACAGGTCTCAATATCAGGAGCAATAAACAATAAAAATGACATTATGCAAATCAAAAGGGCAAATCAAAATCACTAGAAAACAACAACACAAAAAAATAAAATAAAATAAAAAACTCAATCCGGAGCCATTTCTGATATTGTCCAGGATATATGGGAACTGTACGTATTTACTGTGTGAAAGTGTCAGAGCCATAACAATTTCTGCACAAATTATTTCATCTTTACTCAATCTTTCTCGTAAAACAGTCAAAGTATTTGGTAAAGTTGTCTTGTGCAACACTTGGTAAAACACACATTTAGAGGCAGTGCATTTTGTTCACTGTAGCTCATGAGTCAACTCGAGTGTGGTTTTGGATGTGAAACCTGATCTCAGCGCAGACAGATAATGAGCGCTAATGAGAAAAAGCTACTACTGGCCACAATTGGACATATAGAAAATAACAAATGTTCAGAGCTGCTGCTATATTTATATGTCAGCCAGCGTCCTGGTCTGGTTTAATGGTGTCATATTTTGTAAAAGGTTTGGTTTTTGGTCTTAGTGTTTTAAATATTTGAAGCCCAATTTCTTCCTTTTATTTTCTATCTAAAGGTTATTGTAATAACATAGAGCAGCACAGTGGCTCAGGAGGTAGAGAAGGTTGTCCAATAACTGGGAAGGCTGGAGGTTCGACCCATCTTTGTGTCGTTGGGAAAGACATTTCACCCACCTTGCCTCCAATGTCTGTGGTGGTGTATGTGGTTGGAGAGGCTCAGTTTTTGTGTTAGTTTTGAACTGATTTTTGTCCACCAAAATGAAATCCTTAGTGAAATCCTTACCTGTATGGTGATGCTGGCGTCGCCCCCTGTCCTGATGGAGGTATAACTGGTGAACACTGGGTTTGGGTGGTAGGTGATCGTCCCGGAGCAGTTCAGAGTTTCATTGGCGACTCTGAGATACACGGTGCTTGTGAGAGGTTTTTCAGCAGGAACTGTGGTGTAAATTCGATTCTGTTGGAAATATAAAGTCTGAGGCACAGTGCAGTATTATTTCTTTGACATGTGTTCATTTTAACACACCGACCTGAGAGCTGACGGTCTGAAAAGAGTGGGTCGTGTGCAGAGCGTGACTCTGGACCACTGCTTCCACAAACTCCATGTGGGACCCAATGAGAGTGACACTTCTCCCTCCACTGAGTCACACACAGACAATACAAAAAAGAAGAGTGAGTAGGTGCAACGACACTTAACAAAACATACATCTACCACTTGAGTTTATTTGATTACTGATCTTTATGAACTTTAAAATAGTGTAAATTATTTTTCGGTGTGCAGACATATTCTGATGGTTGGCTAAAGACAATAAAAGGCTCAGAAAATGCTGCTCTGAAGCTGTTGTAAGCTACAGTTTATTTTGCAAAAAGTTAAGTTAGCTTTGAGCAATCCCAGAAATTTGACTTGCAGGACTTTTCTTTAAAAAAACTGTTAAGTCCCCTATCTAGATAAATATTATCTGTAGCTACACACAGACACAAATGAAGAGTCACTGAAAACTGAATGAATCCTTTTGTATTCATTTGTTTTTCTGCTAAACAAGTAAAGTACCACAAACATAAAGAGCCAAGAGAAACACTTGTTAGCCTTTACATGTTGTAATTGTGATGGAGCCATAAGTGAGTCTCTCAGTTCTTTGCTGCGAGGTCTGGACAGAGCTGATGAAACCAAGGCAGAAGTGACACTTTCAGTCGCTGCACCTCAAGAAGGAAGTTGGCTCATTGTGAAAAACACAGTTTTGGGGAAGTAGCAGCTTTACACCATCAGTCGAATGTTCCTCTCTGTTTTATAGAACTAGTTTCAGCAACAACCATTGTCTGTTTTGGCTTCTATGGTTTATCAGCAGGCTACAGTTTCTGGGACTCCACTGTTATGGCCTATATCTGCAGCAAGGATCAAGAGGTGTGTGTTAAACGGTTTGGCTTTGGCACAGTGCTGTTAAAGGATGTATTGTACAGTTTAGAGTTTATTAAACAACTTTGGCGTTGTTGCCATTACTTTGAAAAAACAGTTTTACTCTGGTTATTTAGGTGGAGCTGAAGTAAAGCATACTCAGATTATGAGTTACTTACCTGAGCCAGGTGTGGCTGGGTTTGATGGCAGTGCAGGACGGTGAGGAGCGGTAAGTGATGGTGGCGTTACTATGGCAACTACCATCTGGGAGGACAGCACATACTTTGACTACACCTTTATTTTCTGAGCTGGGAATGTGGAAGGTCAGATTGACTCCTGTGTTGCTCCAAACTGGAGATCTGAGCAGAGAGGACAGTTCAGTCACAGAACATAGTCAGAACATAATGAGAACATAGTCAGAACATAGTCAGAACATAGTCAGAACATAGTCAGAACATAGTCAGAACATAATCAGAACATAGTCAGAACATAGTCAGAACATAGTCAGAACATAATCAGAACATAGTCAGAACATAATCAGAACATAGTCAGAACATAGTCAGAACATAATCAGAACATAGTCAGAACATAGTCAGAACATAATCAGAACATAATCAGAACATAATCAGAACATAGTCAGAACATAATCAGAACATAGTCAGAACATAATCAGAACATAATCAGAACATAATCAGAACATAATCAGAACATAATCAGAACATAATCAGAACATAGTCAGAACATAGTCAGAACATAATCAGAACATAATCAGAACATAATCAGAACATAGTCAGAACATAATCAGAACATAGTCAGAACATAATCAGAACATAGTCAGAACATAATCAGAACATAATCAGAACATAATCAGAACATAATCAGAACATAATCAGAACATAATCAGAACATAATCAGAATATGATCAGAACATAATCAGAATATGATCCATCTCTAAAACCCTCTGGTCTTACTCTCGTGGAGTGCAGTCCATATCGGCCTGAATCCTGACTCTGGTCACATGACTGAGGTTACGTCCTGTCATCACAGCGTGGTTCCTTCCGTAGAAAGACACAACACTGGGATGGACCGAGGAGATCTCTGGTTTCTGGCAACACACACCAACAATATTTAGTTTTGAACACATAAAAGAGAATAGCACTAACAGTTTGTGGACTTACCACATAATTCATGCCTGACTCTTCTGTCTTTTTTTGGCAAACACTTTTCTGCAAACGAATCCATAAATAAAAATAAATGTAATTTCACAGAAACATAGAAAACATACACACACACACGTACAATAATAAGATACATATGTTGTGCTTAAATAAGAGTTACATGGAAAGTTACATGCTCAAGTCAAAAGGAGAAGTATTATTTTTGTCTCTGTACATTTGTACATGAACAGGAAAGATGGGTTCTAGCTTATAAAAATAACATTTCTAAATCCTTTCATTGGTTTTCATTCATAGACAAAAGGCATATATAACTTTGATTGCATGTCTGGCACCTTTTCACAACACCTTTTAGTAGACAGTATATGAAAGCACGAGACCGTAACACAGAAAATCACTCTGAAGCCAGACTCTCAACTGAAATTAGCATGTAGCCTTATCGATACTCTTCTTAACATCAAATACATGTTGTTTGTGCTGAACAAAAGAACCATGTTTGACTTTCCGCCTAAAGACATAAACATAGTGAATTGTCATAAGGCAGTTAGTCTATGGTGAAATATACTAAATATAATTACATTTGTTGATGCTTCATTTGCCCAGGAACAGCCACTGGAGCTCCACCCACATCCAGCCTCGATGCACTCCCTACACCTGCAGAGACAACAAGACCCATCACAGTCTTTTCATCAGTTCATCTTTTAGTATTTATCCTCAGAAAGTGTTACTGGTACATACAGAGCAGTAGAAGGAGGTCCTCTGATGTCTGGACACTTTATCAACTTTACTTTTTCTGACAATATTGTCGTCCACAGTCGTATTTTTACTGTCACCTCCAGACCTGACAACATTAGGAGTCTTTTTTGTAACATTATGTCTTCTTCCAATCTGTTTGTGTTTGATAATAATGTTGGTACTAACCTTGTGCAGGAAGTGTGCTGTTGGAGAGGATACAGGTGCATTCTGGGAACTGTGGAGGAGGATTATCTCTGCTACACTGCAGGGAGAACTGACAGGCGAAGTTGTTGGGTTTGTCTGGGCCCACGGTCACATGTGTCCGGACTTTGAGTGTGATCTGGAAAAGTGAATTCTGCAGGTAAGATGTTCACAATCACAATAAAAGACTTTAGACAACAGTATATGTTGCTCTGAGGCCAAACCACACTGATGCACAAAAATATATTGAGATATAGAGATGAAGATCTAGTCAAGACCAGGTCAAGAATCAAGACCAGAACCAGTGCGCAATACACAGTCATAGATACAAGGGAACAGTTCAAGTCCAGTCTTAGACAAAGTACAGAGTCTTGTTTGGTGAAGAAGGCAGAGTCAAAATGTGATAAGTACCTGACCATCTGCGCTGTTCTCCGTTTTGTAGGAAACCACCTTCTCTTGTTGTAAATCTTCAGATATGGACAACCAGGCTGACTTTTTACAGTCACTCTCAAAAGTGCAGCTGTAAGAAACATCAAAACCACTTCATAACCCAGTGTCTGAATGTTATCGATTGTATAACTTTACGGGGTCATGTGACCAACCTTTGAGTGGAGTTACACCAGACGCAGAGTGGGTCCTGTGCAGACCAGCAGTTGAGTAAAGACGTATGTGTGGAGCACCTTGACACAGGGATGCGCAGAATCTACAATATACAGTAATAAATACATGTAGCAGCAAATCCGTAACTGGTCAGCTTTAACCCTGAGGCAGGCCTTACCTGGTTTGTAAAGGCCACATAAACATGCTTACGATCCTCATCCACGTTTAATTTCAAGACTTCACGATCGTCGTTGGCTCTGTAGAGGACTCTGGGACACGACGAGTGGTAGTTTTTGTCCACAGCAAACTGAAAACGACAAATAAAACAACCACTACATGAAGTCACATTCAGGTTAAAGAAACCAGTTACGCCTTGTTCGTGTCCTACAACAGATTACTCAGCTTATGTTATAGCTGTCATGCTAAATAATACATTTCTATGCTGCATTATGCTCCTTTCTCACTATATGGAAAACAACCAGTCAGTTTCTTGTCTAAAAACATGTTATTTGTTGAATAGGAAAATTTTGGTCACATCTTTTATTCAATCTAATACAAATACGAGACACTCCTGTTGACACATTAATCTGCATTGTATTGTACTGTAGGAATTTGCTGGATCACATTGGTCTGATGCTGAACTCAGAGCTAGAAGGTAAACTTTAAACATCAATCTCATGTCTTAGTGTTTAGCAGAAAAATTGGTTTGGTTTTACTTTTGCTGCACTTTACAGCCCTGGTGGCTAAGTTACATCAAAAATATCACTTGATTTGATGTATGCATGTGTGTTTTTGGTGATTCTTGTAATTTTCTACGTTAAATTGACCATTAGCTGTAGTATGGATGCATAGAAACAGAACGCTCCTGAAAAAGAGAGTCTTGTTCTCTCCTTGAGCTTTTGAGATTGCCCTTATTTGATGGCAACTCTTTAACAAATGAATAATAAGTTCTTGCTATCAAAGAGCTATGAGCGTAATAATAAAAGCAGTCAAGTTTCAAAGGCGAATTGCACTAATGCTAGTTTATTTTCGCTGCCCCCAGTAGATATACATAACACAAACCCTTTGTCATTGCTCCTGTCTGCTTCTCCAAACCGGGAGTGTGCTGATATTACCTACTGCATAATAATAATAAGTTACCGATCACTTAGTATCTCATATATCTTCTTTTACAAAATACTAGACTTCCCCTTTAAAGGCTGAGAAGTGAGATACATTTGACCTCATCACCATTCAGTGTCAAGTGCTTTTGAACAACACTTTGTAAATGCTTTCAACCCTTTGTAAACATCAGATTAAACGTCTCCGCAGCAGTTAGTGGTTCAGATCAGCTGTGGTCTGTGCACGAGTTGAAAGGTCAAACCAAAAGCTAATGAGCACTAACATTAAGGCTTTTGAGGGAAACCAGGGTCCATTAGTGTGAAGCTAAAACACTCAGCAGCAAATGACACCAGCCAATGCACAAACAAATGTATTTCTGAGATGCTACACCTCTTTACTGTAACAACACTGATGCCACTTCATTTAGTGTTGAGCCAGACCCTGAGACTGGGAAACACTGAACTACTAAACTAAACAGTATAAACCTGTTTACTTTACATCATGCCAAAGTCTCCAACCATAAGGCTGCTCGACTAATTCCTCTATGAACCACGAGTCTGCCATCCAGCACGTGTAAATAAGTACAAAAACTATTCTCCACTGCAAATCTGAAACAAATACACTTAAGGTTTTAATAAAAGTTGTTAAAGACGGAAACAGAATATTGCTTGTGTTCACCTGAAGGGTTCGAGTGCACGAGTCTGGCAGCTTTAACCTAATCCTCTGAATGAGTTTTGAGACATTTCTAAGACTGTGCAGCTCACTGTTGTTTAGTCACACAATCTGAACTGAGCAATATAAACTGTATTTTACAGTAATAAAAGTGATGTGGACCCACTGTAGATCACACTCAGTCACTGTCATAAGCCTTAAAAGACTCTCCTCAGACCTTCACCAGAGTCAGTCATGAGTTGAACACAATAATAATCTAACACTGATTAGAGTTACTCAGTTCTGTTCAGACTGTACAGAGGCATGTGTGGACACACCTTTATGAGCTGTCCATCTGTTGTTCCGATGAAGAAGAGCAGCCAGGCCTTGCGCTTCAGCGCCAGCACTGAGCTCATGTATCTCTGCTTCAGCAGCACCTTCAGCGGCTTCAGAGTCTTGGGCTGAAACACAAACACAACATGAATCAGACCCAAAAGAGAACAGCTCTGAACCTTAAAGTCACTTTAGTCCAGAGACCCACCTGAGCCCCGTTAACTGTGCACGTGCCGCTGCAGAAGTCCGGGTCGTTGTTTTGTGAAAGTCTGAAGTCCGGACTGATGTCAAACAGGAGCAGCTCGGTGTTAGCGCGTGACCCGTCCACGCTGAACACGCCGCTCCACGTGAGCGGAGAGGTGCCGGTGATCACGGAGGAGGTCAGCAGCCTGGCGCGTGCCCCCGCACTGAGCGTGGCACCCCGGATGGACTTCATGGTCTGGGCCTTTCCTCCTTCAGCCTCGAGCCACAGCACGCGCACGGCGGAGGCTGAAGCGGTGAAGACATTGGAGAAAAGATAAATGACTGAATCCACCTGGAAACCGTCCACGAAGTCCACGCGCCTGTCCCCTCTGCTCGTGAACTGCGGGGTACTGGAGCGGTCATTGATGGAGAAGATGCCTCCGAACTGTGTGTTGATCGTGTTGTGGAGGCTGAGCATCTTTGTACTAACGGAGCAGCGCTGCTCCTTAGACGCGTCAGACTCCGTGGCCGTGAGGATGTACGTCTCTGTGCTCGCGCCCTCCACGGTCACGAGAAAGGCCACGGACGCGCTGTCGTGCCTCACGGGGCCCAGCAGGAAGGACTCTGAGTAAATGACGGTGGACACGTCCCGCAGCATCAGCAGCTCGCAGTAGCCGCAGCCCTTCTCCAAGACTCCGCACAAAACGAGGCTGTTGTTGGCGACGTACGGCAGCATCACGTTGACGCTGAACGTGGTGTTCCACGCGCCTCTCTCAGAGACACGGACAAAGTTGGCGTCCTCTGGTTGCCCCCCGGCCACGAAGACCCCTCTCTGGGACACGCGCCGGACCAGGGTCAGGTCGGGGCTGAGCTGGTACAGACTCTGCTCCGTCGCCACGAAAACCACTTCTGGAGTCGCAGCGAAGTGACGGATGTGTCCGTCCAAACTGAAGACTGTGTCCGCGGCTCCGTGGGCCGCTGCGGGCCACAGAGCGCACAGCGCGCACAGCAGCAGCATCTTCTCCAGCTCCAGTCCTACATGACACTGCGCTCCCGGTCAGATGCGCGCTGCGTAAAAGCGCACGGTGCGCCATGAACCAAAGCAGAGGGAGGGCTCAGGAGAAGTGAAAGTGAAACAAATGATGTTCATAAACTCAGAGAGTGTCTCTGAAGCACCTCACGAACAGCACTGCAGTGTGGTGAGGTACCGCCAGTCAAGCTCCTCTCCACTGACATTTGACAAAATAAACATTTGACAAAAGTTTAGTTATAATATGTCATATTCTATAAAACATTTTTCAAATTGATGACATTGTTTTTTTTATTGAATGATACTCATATGACAATAGTTTAAATTACTCTAAACATCTCTGATTCACCCTTTTTTCCTTTCTTTTCTTTTCTTTTTTCTTGTCAGTAGTAAAGTACAACAGTTGCATCGCGTTAAAACTGTGTAAAGATGGGTTGTAGTGATATCCAGCGGTTTAAAAGTAAAGTAAAAGAAAGCTTTTAACTTTCGGCCAAGTTTAGCCCTAGTTCAGGCATCGAGCTTAGTTCTTGATTTGGTTCTGGTTTAATCCTGGGGCTAAAACATATCCCTCATAATCCAGACATTATGGTGACCAGAATACAATCCTGTGTGACTTCTGAGGTTTGACTACTTTTTCCTGGGCTTTTGCTTTTAACAGACAGATAGACAGACAATAGAGTAGATGGACAGAATATCAGGGAGGTCGGGGATGATATGGAAGAAAACACGATCCTCCAGGTGAGCCACTGTCTATTTGTATTTATAGCGCTTTTGGTCAGAGGTATGACCTGACTTGTTCTTGTGAATATCTGTCTCAGATGCTTCAACAGTGTGGGCAAACTAGTGGGGTATTTTGGTTTATTTTTCAGAGTAGAGTGAAGACAGAGTAGCCTACAATTTAAAAAAAAAGTTATAAATAGCCAACATTGGAATCGCAGAAAACATAAGTCTGACGTTACCATTTAATATCAGCTTTCCATTTATTTGGAATTAAACTAATTAACTAAACATAATTTACGCACAATATACGTAGTGACATCTTCTGTATGTTCTTATCATTCTTTGTATCTGTAGTGGCTCTATATACCGGTATGTTACTCCTTTGCATTTTTTAAGGAGTTATTGGACTTGAATACGTCTTTTATCTTCTGTTCATGACTGGTTTTGATAAATGAGGTCCACTGAAGTCTAATGCTGCCGCTAGAGGGCGCTCCTTGCCCAGTGTGGCTCAGTGGAGGCATGCAGCAGCGCGGTCAGAGGCAGCACAGTGTCAGGACTCCCACAGCTCCACTCCCCTCCGTATATCCACTGTGCCCTACGCGTCAGGACTCATTCATCCCGCTGTGTCTGCGCGGGACCGGTCTCTGACTCCGTCCAGCGCTTCACTCCTGCTTCGTCCCACTGTGTCGCATCTGCATCTGCTCCGAGGAAGGTCAGAGCCTCGTTTGTTTGAGCAGTGGACCCGCCAATTTTGATTTTGCCAGGTGCTGGTTTACCTCTCCGCAGCGGGACATTACCAGGGGACTCTGCAGACACTGGTAAGTCCGCTCTAGTCTAGTCTCATTGCTCCATGTGAAGAGTCAGCAGTGTTACAGTAAAGGCTGGACACATCAGGTGCGTCAGTATTTAACTCTGCTGCATCAAGCCTTGGAGATTCATCTGTAGACCGTGTCCAGCTTGTGGGCTATTACCAGGCTACTTTTTTTTTTTTTTTTTTTTTGGGGGGGGGGGGGTGGGGTTTGTACAAAGCAGTAGACCATGTTTCTGGAAAGTCTGTGACAGATTTATTTGAAAGTTATGGCATTTTGAGCTAATAGTAAGATAGGCAGGTATTATGTCACAATTTAGAGAAAAATCAAACAGAACACTCACAGATTTGACCAAAAAGTCATGCATTATTCAAAGCATTGGTGGAACATATCATAGAGCGTCTGGTTAATGACTCTAACAACATTGTACAGTCTGAACCACTCTCTAAAAATAAATGTTTGCATCTGAGTCCGACTGAGAAGACTGTAGTTATGAGAATTTCTCTTAAGTGAGCGGTAGATAAAGTGGTTCAAATTTGTGCTCTTGCTGCTTATACATGGTTTAGTCGGGCTGGAGCTGGACTAAACACACTGCAAATTCTTTTGCTCAGAGCTGGTAAAGTATAACAACAGAAAAAAAGTCAAACAGTTCTTACGCTACACTATGCTGCTATGTAATGTGCCACTTTTTCAGGTCTTTAATCACAGTTTTGATTGAATAAGATGGACTATTATGGCTAATTGTAGTGAAATCAGTAGTTTGTTTTGACAGCAGCACAGTTAGACAACCTAATAGAGCTATTGCTATAGTCCTTTTTATTATCACTTTTCTTTAGTTGTGTTTAATGTGGCATTTACAACAATAATCTTCGCATGAACATCCAGAAAACCGTGAGTGATTAATTTTATAAAATATTCACAGGGAGTTTTGTTCTTTGAGTTTGTGTTGATGGGATGTAACCCCAGCTCCTGCTCCAGCTTCTAATCGAGCCACTGTTTTCTGAGTCCATCCTCTTCACCGTCAGCGACAGTGACAGTTACATAACCACTGCTCACCTGAATGTGTAGGTGGGACAGAGAAAAGAAGACAGAGACGGACACGCTAACATGTTATACAGCTGATGTAGCCTGTACCAGTTATTGATAGGTCAGTCTTCATTAGAATGATTAGTGATGTGGATTTTAGCAAGTTTCTGTGCATAAATCTCTTGTAACCAGCCATTGCATGTTTTGAAGTTGCTATAATTTAATAAGTGCAGGCTTTGCAACATGCCTTCGTGAAAAAGGAATATGATAAACATTTACAATAGGTCCCTTTCTCTGCTTGTCCATGTCGGAAAGTTAATCTGTAATTGCAACATTTTCCTTCACATGGCTTGACTCTATTGTGCATTTATAAGTGCATCTGTTTGCCTACGAAGAACATGATCAAAACAAAGCACTTGAACACTTTCAGCTGCAAAATAACCACCAGAAAGTCCTTGTGTTGTGTTATTGCTTGTTTGTGATGACTAACTTTGAAATTCTGCCTAATGCATGCTCCGGCTTGATGCCTACTGCGATCAATGAAGCATCGATCCAAGATTAAACACACATTCATATTCAGTCATGCTCACGATGTACGTAGCGCTAATGATCACGATGATGCATATTGTCTATTCTTTGCACCTCGGTCTCCTTAAACCCTCTCGTCTGGGGTTAAGGACGTCATTGGCATTCATAAGCAGCTCACTTTGTTGCATAATCGTCCGCTTCTCAATGGACAGTGCACATCTCGCTCAGAGCTGCCAAGTCCTGCTCGAGGGGACTCCCATGTCTCTATGAAGCTGGGCTCTGTAATGGATGTACAGTGAGTGACTGGATGGAAATGCATGTTAATGTGGTAAATGGGTGACTTTAAAACCAGGAGTGTCAAACATACGTCCCGCTTACAAGGACAACTGAGAAGAGAGAAGATAAATGTATCATTAGCTGGTTTTAGGAAACAGGTCTATTTTTTACCTGTAGCCGAGAGCTTAGTGATGCACTTGTGAAAGTTAGCTACTTTATTGCTGGCTAAATAGCATTAGCATCAAAGCCATATAGAGGGGAGTGTGGAGTTTTCATCATTATACCATCATTGTCTTTATCTTAAACTTGAAGGGATTGTTCAGTATTGTGTAAATGTAACCTATTAGGTACTTTTGAAGTTAATTTATCCTCTAAAGTAGACAGTTGTCAGCATACTCCTGGTTTGGAGAAGCAGACAGGAGCAAGGCCACATAGATACACCGTGCACAGCTGAAAATTGGCAAGTAAACAGTAGATTTTAACAACATTTAAAATATTTTATTGTTCTTTTAAATGTTTGGCTCATATAAGAGGGGTATTTCTACAATATATGCTGCTGTGAGTTGGTCCAAAATTAGTCCAGACAGAATAAAAATCAGTGTAATACCAATGTGTCTGCACATATGCTCAGGGTAGTTTTTACAGTGACAGACATGTCCTGAAAATAATGTGTCGTCCTACAAAATCTTAACTGTACCTCAGCCACTTAGAGTTCAGGATTAGTTTGGAGTAAATGAAGATGTGTGTCCTTTCACTGGATCTGTACAGCTTGAGTTTTGACCCTCTGAGGCTGCTGTAGCAGGTGACGTCACACATAAACTGGTTTTTGGTTAGATTTTGTTCTAGTGCTGCTTGTATATGCTTAGTTGGACTGGAGCTGGACAAAGCACTCTGCAGTTTCGTCACAGTTTTTGCTCAGAGGGAGTAGAGAGAAAAAAAGACAAAATAAATTGCTTAGTGGCAAAACAACGCTATTTTGGGCTGACAAAAAACATACATAGTTTATGCTAGCTGCTTGCTAAAATGCTTTTTGTTATTTAGGTCTTCATTCATGGTAATAATTGAATTGTACTGATTTTATTTACTTCTAATTTATTTAATAGGGACAGATACAATAAAATAGATTATCTTCTTAAAGTAATGTCAGTATCACAGTGTTTATAGCCAAGCAGTTCAATAGACATCAGTTCAGCCTAATGGGAAGTAATTGTCAAATATTTTGATATGGATAAAATACATATTGAGTTTGTAACAGTGCAGTTAAAGACCGAGACCGTACCACGCAGATCCCACTTACATTGTTTCATGATTTCATTCAATGCAGTGACAAATTGCATCGATCTTATCTCCCACTTCCAGCAACACTTCCCTCTCTGCCAATCAGCTGGACTCAAACACCGACTGAGTGATTCATACCGAGATACGTCCAAGAAATTTGGGAGAAACAAAAGCACCCTGCCTGCTTCAATAAAAGGCAGATAAATGTGTGCGTTTCCGAGGAACACGTCGGCCAGCCCCACACGGCCTGAAGTTATGAGGTGGCAACAGTCCAGGGTTTTCCTACCAGACAGTTTGAGCTGGTCTACTCGGTTTTACTCACACACATGCCCGTATATGGTGAGTCTGTGTGCCAGTGTGGCTTGAGTGGAGGTCTCTCAGCGGGGTTATCACCGCAGCCGTCAGCGGTTTCAAACAATGTGCTTTTTTACCCTGAGTAGAGTACATTTAGACCAAGAAGGAAACAGAGTGAAAAAAGATCGTGCGGTGTTGGCTCATTTTGGAACATGTGTCAGGAGCTGGATTTGATTTTAAAGCACTTCTTTAGAGTGTTTCAAGCAGAAATAATTGGGGTAATTGTGGTAATTCCCACTCTTTTTAAGAAATTATATTCCAGGACATTTCCAGGACTTTTTCGTGACAAGTCAAGATGGATTTTGCTGCTCAGTTTTCTCACTTTTAGGCAATTGTGGGATAAGGAATGTATTTTTTTTTGTACGTTTTTCCAAGACAGACCAATGCACAGATTGTTATTTATGTTGGAAAGCAGTTTTGCTCTTCACTGAGAAAAGCAATGGCAAGACTGGTTGTTGTTGCTTTAAATCAGTGTCCGCCTGTCACACTGGGGAAGGATCAAAGAGGACAGATCTCATTCAGAACACCCAAGTTAGCCTGTGACATTATCTTATGGATATCTCACAATTTAGGACAATCAACACATGTATGCTAACAATCATATGACTCACTCCAACTTCGTCTTTGAGTTGTCCTTTTTTCTAAACCACAAAACTGTTCATGCTCCATTCTTCTTTTGTTTTCTCTTTCTTTCTAATCACATAAACTTTACTCAAGTTGACGCTCTCTGATGCTGCTGACTGTACATAGCTTATTTGTCACCTACATTTCTCTCAGTATTTCTCATCATACAGTGACACATGCATCAAATTGCTAGTTCCCACAGTGGGATTTGTAACAATCCTAGACAATTTGCTTCAGACTTTGAAGTTTCAGCTGCATTTTTCCTGACAAGAACTTAGCTTTTACTTGTACTATTGCCCTCATCCAACCCTAACTAAAGAAAGAAACTGTGCAGTGTAGCATTGATATAAATGAATCTGACAGCCTTGTACACAGCATATTTAACTCTTCTCTTGAAGCTTTGTTACTTTTTCACCTTGTTCTGTCCTTTTCTATCTGTCCATAACAGTTTAATGGAGTAAGCAGACACACACTGTAAAGCTCTCCCACGCAGCAGCAGCAGAAACAAGGAAACACCAGAAACACAGCAGCGACTCTGACACGCTCGCTCCTTTGTGCTGCCATTTTTTGCCCTCATTACCTCCACCCGTCAACCTTTTGGAGTCATTCACGACTGAAGTTATATAAATCATATGATAAAGTGCTTCAGTGAGGCTCAAGCTACTTGTTGAATGATTGCAGCGGGAGAGGATTTAGAGAACAGTTTATGTCAGTGCTGATTACGGAAACTAACATTAAAACACCACAGGGTTTCACTCCCTCAGCTGTCAACGAATTACAACTGTGGCTAGATTAGTATAGGGCAGTACAGGGCAATATAAGGCAGTGTAGGGCATTATCTAACCAGAAGTGCAGTAGGCAGTAAGTGCAGACAATAAAGTATTTACATTATGTATAAGTATAATGCAATCTGTAGTACTATGGACATCATTTAAAGATGGATCTACAGTTGATTTATAGGCCTATAGTATATATTCTATGTTGTTAGTCTGCCTATGTTTTTCATGTATAACACTAGTGCAATTGCTTAGAATATAATAGCTTATATGAAGAATCCATTGCTATAAATTTGAATTACAGATAACTATGGATATGTACACTAAGTTATATAGTTATATTTGTTTGAGCCCTTTCCTCTTGTTCTGCACATCTGATTTCTGTAAATTTAAAATGTTGTCAAAGGTCAGTGTTGTCAAACTCAAAGTGGTGAGGGGCCACGATAAATAAGAATCCTTTCAGGGGCCATAGACTGTCACACTTATTATCTTAAGTTATCTTTTACATTACTTTTCTCCTTTTATGGAAACTGGTTTTAGTTGGATTTGAACAGGTTTGATTAGGATTTGAACAGGTTTTGGTTGGATTTGAACATGTTTTATCTGGATTTGAACTGGGGTTTTTTAGGGATTTGTGGAGGTTTTAGTTGAATTTGAACAGTTTTAGGTGGATTTGAACAGGATTTATTTGGATTTGAACAGGGTTTTTTTTTAGGATTTGTGGAGGTTTTAGTTGGATTTGAACAGTTTTAGATGGATTTCAACAGGTTTTATTTGGATTTGAACTGTTTTTTTTTTTTGGGGGGGGTTGTGGAGGTGTTAGTTGGATTTGAACAGTTTTAGATGGATTTGAACAGGTTTTATTTGGATTTGAACTGGGGTTTTTTTTAGGAATTTGTGGAGGTTTTAGTTGGATTTGAACAGTTTTAGATGGATTTGAACAGGGTTTTTTTTGGATTTGTGGAGGTTTTAGTTGGATTTGAACAGTTTTAGATGGATTTGAAAAGGTTTTATTTGGATTTGAACAGGGTTTTTTTTAGGAATTTGTGGAGGTTTTAGTTGGATTTGAACAGTTTTAGATGGATTTGAACAGGTTTTATTTGGATTTGAACTGGGGTTTTTTGGAATTTGTGGAGGTTTTAGTTGGATTTGAACAGTTTTAGATGGATTTGAACAGGTTTTTTAGGATTTGTGGAGGTTTTAGTTGGATTTAAACAGTTTTAGATGGATTTGAACAGGGTTTTTTTTAGGATTTGTGGAGGTTTTAGTTGGATTTGAACAGTTTTAGATGGATTTGAACAGGTTTTATTTGGATTTTAACAGGTTTTTTTTAGGATTTGTGGAGGTTTTAGTTGGATTTGAACAGTTTTAGGTGGATTTGAACAGGTTTTATTTGGATTTGAACAGTTTTTTTTAGGATTTGTGGAGGTTTTAGTTGGATTTGAACAGTTTTAGGTGGATTTGAACAGGTTTTATTTGGATTTGAACAGTTTTTTTAGGGATTTGTGGAGGTTTTAGTTGGATTTGAACAGTTTTAGATGGATTTGAACATGTTTTATTTTGATTTGAACATGTTTTATTTGGATTTAAGCAATTTATATATATCTTTGTAGCAAAATCTGGCTTAAGATTTCATGAACAAATAAAATCAATCTGATTCAAATCCATCTAAAACCTGTTCAACTCTAATTAAAATCTAGTGCCAAAAATATCACCTACTAAATGCATTGGAGGGCCACATAAAACATTGCAAAGGGCCACATTTAACCCCCGGGCCTTGAGTTTGACATGTGTGCCTCAGGCCAAAAGATTTGACCTAGTTGGATGATTGGGCCTAAACCAGGTCGAAAACTAGTTCTAAACCAAAAGATAATCCAAGATTGAACCCTGGATTTTGGAGTAAAGCCTTCACTGAAGAGACCTCTTGAATTTTAAGTTGAAAGATGGATTACATTACCAACAAATTGAGTATTTAAATTGATTCTTTGATTGACCTTCTTGACCTCTTGAGAAGAAAAGGCTGCAGTAGTGAGTCTGAAATCCTGGGCATGTTTTGCCGAGTGCCCGGCTGGGATCATTTTGAACCGGGCAGATGGATCTGGGTGGTGGTGCTGTGGTCGAGGGAGATTACAGACCTCAGAGCGTCCAAACCATGGGAGGAGACGCGCTGCACCACAGGCTATAGAAAGACACCCGACCACAGGCCTGTCATCGAAGAGTGCACAATGAACTGCTGCACGGCCTTTGAAAAGAAACCAGTGACACAATGGCACGGGTGGAGCGAGTGTTGAAATATCACACAACAATAGTGTAGTCGAGGGTACAGCCTTAAATGGAGACTAAAAATAAAGTTTGGTCAACGATTTCTATTCAGACCAGGGGTAGGTTTATGTTCACAGAGCAATGAGGAATATAGCATGGGGTGAGTATATTCAAAACTCGAATTGGGACGACTAGATTTTCCCTAAAGCCTCCAATAGATGAAAATCTGTCAACATGGAATAAGGAACAAATGACAAACTTTCTTTTACATTTAAAGATGCATCGTGTCAAATTTCATTCAGTTGAACAAAGTGAAAAACAGAGTCAATCCTTTTTTCATTAGTGTATACCTGTCTTGAAAGAGTTTATATCTTGAGAAAAATACATATACATAAGATACAATACATAGCCTTTAAATCATAACGATACGAAGCCTTTTAGTCATTTAGGTGGTTTCCTGACATGAAAAGGAAGCATAACCTCTGACACAGTGCACCCGGCCAGATACACCACATACAGTTCTCCAGATACCATTCCATGAGAACTGTTTTCTTGCCAAATAAACACAACTTTCCATAGTCTTATATATATAAAGAAAACAAGACGGTCTCTTGTGAGTAGTTGCATAGTTAGTGCAAATTCAGAGGAGTGCAGTGTTGCTTCAAAATAAAAAATCACTTTAAAAGAGAGGACAGCCCAGAGAGGACAAAATGAGCTCTACTGGACGGAAGCACACTCATGTTTCTTTTAGAGCACACAATCTTGCATAAAGACATTTATATAGTAAAGGGATTTTTTTCCTTAATGTATAAAGTGAACCCATTATCTGACCTTCGAACTGGGGTTGCTCACAGACTACAGCATGTCCCTGCAGGGCCACCATAGAAGCTGTAGAAAGGAGGGTTGAGACATTAATTAAATTGCTTCACTGATGCCACTAGATGCTGTCAAACTCTTTTTTTCTTACCTTAATCCATGTCCAACGTTTGCAGAAAACATGACAAATTTAATTGTTAAGGCATTTCAATTGGTTAAACACTTAACGACCCAGACTGTTTAAAAGTTTGGCATATTACGGTTTTATCTAATTTTTTATTTATTTCAATAACAAATAATGTTGATTAGGACTTTTATATACCTCATGCAGCACTGATGAACTGAGGTTTTTCTAAATGTGCTTTAGAAATAACCCTGACCCTAATGACCCTAATGACTAAAACTACATTTCTAGTCCCATATACGGAAGAGAAAGTCCTGTTACCTTTCGCCTCTCGACTGTAATGAAACCCACTCACCACCGGCCTCTTGACCTTTTGCCGTGTGGGTGTTTCTTGAGCTTATACACTGACGTCATCTCGTAGCTCAAACAACAATCACTTGTATTTCCTCGTGCGAACTAGAATGACATAGACTCGTTGCGCTGATGCTGATGAAGCCAATCTAAACTGGACAAATCAAACACACATGTTGTATGAAGCTAAGAAAATTGACTTAATGATTTAATGCTGAGTGACAGGCCCTTTTGCATTGGGTAATATTTTTATTGCAGTAGGTTTACAGTTGAACCAAACATAGCTGTCAAAATTATGTTTTGTGTAATTGTCTCTTTGTATTTGTCTTTCTTGGAAAAATAAACATAGCTTAACTGCTAACAAAGCTTAACTGAACCAAGTGGAGTCTCTGAGGCAAAATAACTGGACAGGGGGCATCTGAGAGTAAAAGGAGGTGCAACTACAGAGCTCAGTGTTGTGCCAGTCTATGTACCCCAGCCAAAATCTTCCCATGACTGCAGAGGGGAGGTGTTAGGGTTTTGGCTGCTTTAACCTCTTCTTCTTCTCTTCAGGGGTCTCCACAGCCTCCATCTGCCCCCATCCCCTGCATCCTTTTCTCTCAGAAAAACTAACTTCATGTCCTCTATTACTGCATCCAACACATTCTTTGGACATTTTACATAACATCCTGCATCTTGTTTACCTCCACTCCCTGTAACCTCCACTTCCCTCTCATTCTCACTCATATTTTCTGTTTTGCTGCAACTAACTTTCATTCCTTTTCCCTCCAGAGCAATCCTCCACTTCTCTAGACTTTCCTCCACCTGCTCCCTGCTCTCACTCCAGATCACAATGTCATCTGCAAACATCATAGTCCATGAAGATCCCTGTCTAACCTTGTTCCTCAGCCTGTCACCAGAACAAACAAGACACAGATTCGTACTGCAGTCCCACCTCCGCTATTACCCTTTTTTTGGTAAAGATTAAAAAAGAACCCTTCATCTGATCTTTTTGTCACCACCAGATGCCACTAAAACGAATCACTGCACCTTTAAACGTCTAGCGCATAAATCACTAGCACTGGGCTCGACAACTTTTAATTATTACTTTTGCGAGTCATAATTCTATGTTTACATGTTCGGCCAATAACAGAACACACAATGTTTTTTTTTTACTTGGTCACAATTCTATAAAAGTCACCCTCTGTGCAGTGGGTTGGTTAGTTGGTTAATAGGCAATGGTCAGACAATTACAGCTATTACTTACTTTACTGGTGAAGTGCCACACAGTAAATAGAGTAAGTAAATAGACTTGCTAAATATTTTCTTGTGTTATGCTTATTTTTCTTGCAGAGGGTGATCAAAAGACAAGAATGAGATGAAAAACAAAATGGTCTGAACCAAATCAAGCCAAATGTCTTTCATTGACTGAAATTAAAAGTCTTTGAGTGACATCGGGTTGAATAGACAACAGTGTGTCCTTGCAGGGCTACCGTAGGTGCACACAGGCTGCAGAAAGGAGGGGTGTGACATGGACTCTGAATTGTCGCCACCAGATGCCACTAAAACTACATACTGCACCTTTAAACGTCTTGTAAAATGACGCAACAAATACTGAACATAGAGCCTTAAAAGACATAGATTTGAGAAGTTATGTGTCTCAGCTGTTTATTTATCCAAACAAGACCCCAAAAATGAATGGATTGGAATGGATCAGTTCAGCCAACATCAGAGTATCAACAGAAACAGCACTACACTGTTGTCTGTCTGCTCTAAAATCAAACACAGTCCAGTCTGTTTGGACAAACCATTTTCAGACACATCTTGTGACCCGCCTGAGTGGACATACTGCCATAGAGCCTGCTATTTCGGTCGCATTAAAACAAGAGGGTCTCAGGGAATCAATTATCGGAGCTGTGACCAGGCATAAAATGGGATTGAGAGCACTCTACAAACTCAGATTACTATCATCTGAGCAAATAACTTCATTAAAAAACATAATAAGGAAAGGCTTTTTACCTAATCATTTCTCACAAAGATAAACCAAGAGCTAGTTTTGGGCTGGTTTTTGAGAAAGTTGATAATTGATAGTAAGACTTTAGTAAGACTTTCTTGGTTAAATGAAGGTGAAATAAACATGGATAGTGTGGGGTAGTGCATATTCATTTGTTTAGGTCTTGTTAAGTGTCTTGTATATCTCTGTGTCTCTAAAATGAGCTGCCTGAAATGCCGGCCAGGCTAACTTCCTGCTCTCTAGATTGCAGCTTTAACAAAGGTGAAGTCTATTTATTCAGAAGTACCTCTCTCTACATTTGTTTAAAAAAATTCATAATATCCGTTCAAGAACCACAGTTGGGCCAGGATTTTCCCCAACGGTTAAAGTCCAGTAAACTAAACTTTGGTAAACCCAAACATTTGGTGATCTTATGATGATACTTGAGGGAGACTTGCTAATAATAGTTTTTATATGCTCTATTATTCGAGTTTTATCACAGATTATGCATGTTATGTATTTAAAAACACTGTGCTTAACAGAAACGTCTTAACTAAGTTATTTGAAAAATGAAATTTGAAATGTTTTCAGGATCTGTGGAATATAACATAAACAATGGCTGTGGAGGTTTTGAGTTTCTGCACAAATTATGAGTTTTGTCTTGAAACGGTTATTGGTTCATAGTTTATCCTGACCAAATGTCAATAAGATTTATTTTTATGTTGTGTGAAAAGATATATCTAGTAAAATAAATCATTTTAAAGATTTACCTCATGTGTGGACATGTCCCAAGTCTCAAGCCCAAACCCAGCCTCTGTCGTGTTTTTTGTTTCATCTCAATCTTCACTTCTGCCAGTTTGTAATGTACTTCTGCTTTCTTACTTTCTCCCAGCATTCCTTGGGTGTCACTGAGATACAGTTCAATTAGATCCTCATCTCTGTGTGTGCTTGTTTTTGGTAAAGAATATTGGGACAGCCAGAAAGTTTTGGAGCAGAAGTGTAAAATCAATTACCTGGTGCAATAACTTCACAGAGGCTTGTTTTCTTATTAAACAGAGCGATGGATTGGCGCTTGGTTGTTTAATCAGGCCGCAGATTTGTTTTCTTTTTAAATGGACCGTGTGAGCTCTGTGCGTGCTTTATACCACGCTCCCCGTCCCGATCTGTCTGCGGCTCTGTTTATCGGCCCTCCGCATCTCCCACATACCTGCATGAAAACCCCAGCGAGCCGGTCAACAATCCCTCCACTGTAGCTGTGTCTGAAAGCGCTGAGTCATGGCTAACGCTGCCCCGTTTCTCCACACAGACCCTGCATCCTCCTGCTTCCTCCTGCTTCCTCCTGCCGTGAATGGGGCGATGGACGGCTGACCTCGGAGCTCACTGATTGGCTGGCTGAGCGTCGCGGGACACAGCTGCCGTCATGGCCAAGAGTCCGGAGGTGAAGCTGGCCGTCTTTGGCAGAGCAGGGGTGGGCAAATCAGGTAAGAGGCTGTCTGTCTGTGTAAGGATACTCACAGGGCTGACAACAAACATCAACATGACCTTCTGAGACAGTAAAAGAAAAGCAGATTGAAGCCAATGTAGAAGTGACATTTAGTACTTTTTGCCTGGCTCCCATTGACTCCCATAAAATACTAATTACTCTGTTCTTTTCTGTCTTTATTTTTTCACTCCTATGGAATAACAGTATTGCAGATACAACTTAAAATAGTATTAATTTACTTATAAATTTGACACAGGCAAATGTTTGGGCAGTTGTAATAGAAATTACAAATACAATTCTTCCAATTAAAAAACATTAATTGCTTTCTGCATTTGTTTTATTTTATATTAATGGCGTGCCACAGTGTAATGGTATACCTCAAAACTGGTTATCGTCCCATTATGAACTTCTGTCTAAAATCCAAATCGGGTAATGTCTTTTATCTCCATAAACTCTGAATCGACTTTCACACCTCATTGTTTTTTTACTCTTTGCAGAAAAGATTTGGAAATCGTTCTTGATTTTTCTCAGCATGTTGTCGTTTCTCCTGTGTTCCTTGTTAATTGTGTTTATTTGTAGTTGAGAAAAGTACATTGTGTTGACTGCGTGGAGACAGGTTTGTTACTTAACTCTGATGAGTTACTTTCTTCATCCGAAGCCCTGCAGATTTGAATGTGTTTTTAGATTTTCTGACTCAATAATGTTCTGGCCATGTCTCTCGACTGCTGCTTTCTAATGTTTTTCTCCATCATTTTGCCATGATTGGTATGCCATTGGGTTTGAGCTGAAGTACAGTTGGAGGTTGTTTTGTGTCTGGTTTGATAAATCAGCGGAGTCATTATTGTTTCTTTCTGCATTCCTCGGTACACTGCAGTGACCTCAGTCCGTCTCTGTGTGCTCTCTGCAGTAGCTAATACAATAACACGAACCATATGTCTCCTCCTGGCAACAAAACGCCTGTGAATAACAATTACCTGTTTAGAATATGCTTCAGTATTCAGTGTGTCTAAAGTGCCTGAACAGGACTGTACAGACATTCACTGGACTCCTTTAGGCCTGCCATTACAATATGGACAGAGAGGTTTAATAAAGGCTTTAATACGGTCAGCCTTAAAGGGGAACTGTGTAACTTTTATCCAGTAGGGGGCGCAGATCCCTACAGACTCTCTCTGTTGTTATGACACGGCGCCATATTCACAGACCTCAATCATTTCCAAGTCTGGACCATCCAAACCTGCAAGTTTGTAAGAAAAAACATGCCACCTGAAATGGTTGGGTCATTTTAGTGTATTTTGTACAAATATGACTCTGCTAGGGTCCAGTGCATTGGGCTATTTCTGCTCCCTCTATTTGAGTGCCGTAAAGCGTGTCACTCACATAATCCTGTGTTAATTCTTCGTCCCGGGACAGGAAAGTTACACTGGAGGTTTCTGTCCAGCTGAAGGTACTGTGTCAGTGAGATAGGCCTCATTCTACTGATCTAATCTCCAAGAACCATCAAAATGATTTAGAGAATATGTTTTTTTATGATAAAAGTTACACAGTTCCTCTTTAATGTGATCAAGATGAGATGCATTTGTGGGTGGCCTGGGTCGTATGTATCTGGCTGGATTCAGATCTCTGTGGAGGTGTAAATACACAGCGTCCTTCCATTGGGAGACCTTATTCATCAGTGACATTATGATTTTTACCAAAGCAGCACTTAGAGGAGCAGTGCATGGTTGTAATGGCACCAGTTTGGATGACACCTCGGGGCAGTAGCTCTCTATTAATGTGTTCCTTTTTTGCAGTATTGACAGTAGATATGGTTAAACCACTCCATGCGACAGGATATAAACCTCAGCTTTTACCAGTTTACTTTAGGACTGAGGATGTGGCAGAAATTTATTAATCCTCCACAGACTTTTTTCTACATGAGAACTAAAGATAACCTATTGATGGACATACAAATCTTTTGGGTTCATTTCTCTGTTTGAGTTGAGACTGCATCAGAAGAAATGTGTTGATGCTTATACAAGACAAGCTCTCCAGAGATCCCCACTGATCTGAGGAGGTGCAGGAGGGGCTGCAGAGTGTGAGTGAAGCCACAAGCTACAATAGATGTTTATCAGTCTGTGGAGGGAGTTGTGGTTGGGGAGGTGGCATCAAGACTCAGGCAAACAAACGCATCCAGAAGGTTTGTTTTTGGACTTGAACTGGACTAGAGGCTGAAGCAGAGGAGAGGATGGTGGACAAAATTAATGCCACCCTTTAAAAGTACCAACCACCCACTGAACTATAAACTGTGGCAAATAGGAGGCTTTAAACTGAGTCAAGAAGTCTTTTGTGCCGCTGAATATTATCTGACAGTTTAAAGATATAGTAGAAAGAAGTGCCTAAAATGTAAGGTCTGCAAAAATAGTGTTTAGATTGACGTCCGTCTGTACTTCACACGATCCTCACAGAGACATTCGATTCATGCAGCGAACCACATCCCTTTGACAAACAGCAGGGCAGCGTGTCTTGTTGTTACGTAATTGTTCAAGGCCACAGTGATCTGCAACAATGAGCAACAACCCTCATCTAAACATAGCCCTTCAGTGGAACCCACACATGCTAATAATGAACCATAGATCTGTAGGCATCAGAAATACAGAGGAAAATGAACTCACACAAACAAATCATCAACGTTGGTTATTTTAATATTAATTCAGTCAATAAAAGTAAAGCTAAAACCAACAACCACAATGTTTAACTTTGATTTTGAGATTTGTGTTGGACTCTAGTGACTAAAAGTGAAAGCTGAATAATAAAAGCAGGCGACAAACAACTGAAGATTAGAAAACTGTATTCAAACACGTCAAAATCCTGGAAAATATGTTATAAAAACTCATCTACATTTTGTTAAGTTTATTTGAATAATATTAATTTGGTGCTAATTGACTCCTTTTATTCAGTCCTGTTTTGGTCCTTACTAGGATCTCATCATAGGACTCAATCTTTAGTGATAATTGTTTGAAAACTTGAGCATGACTTCAGTTTGCAAACAAATAATTTCTTTTTATTTCTATTTCTCTTTCCTGGTTCATCAAATTCTCCTAATGACTACAGTTCAAGGCTGGCTCTGAACTGGTGTAAACCCAAATGCAGTAAGTGTTTTGGAAGAACTTTGGTTGCTCTTTTGGGAAATTGACTTTACGGGGTGTGAAGTTCACCTCGTAAAACATCTCGTCTAGTTGCTCCTCGAACCCCGTCGGCCCTGCTCGGGTCAGTCTGTCTGACGGCCAGAAGCACAACAATAACAGAGCAGCAGCCAACATGTGTCCGGCTCCGAAATACTCCTGTTTACGCACTCTCAGGCCAGACTGAAAAAAGTTAATGTATGTGTTCGGACTAAAGAAACACACACCTATTTAATAATTTAAGAGTCATTTAATGCAAGACAATTAAAATGACTAAAGCAGCACTATATATTGCAAAGTTGTGTTTTGTGACTAGTGGAAGTAAGCAAAGAGTCCTCTATTTTTACATAGTTTAATGTTTTTCATGGAAATCCAAATATCTTTCCTCAAAATCTTCAACACCCACATACATCTGGCCTGTTTTCTTGATAATGTGCAGCGCTACACAGTACTCCACAATGAAATACTGTGAAATCAACAATAGTACAGGTTGTACAGTGGACTTAAAATATCGCTAAGGCGTCATAAAATGAATGTCTGATGACCCTGCAATGCCATGTGACCATAATCAGTAAAAATAGAAACAGACCTGCTGTGTTACACATTTATTTAGGGAAACAGCCTTCACAAACTTTGCACACCTCACTAAGAAATTCAGAAAGTTAGACAGAACAGTAGTGTAATAATAGCTGTATGTGTGTTGGAGGGGCGTGGGATGGCTTATAGTGACCTTATTATTATTATATTTTAGTGGATTTTATTTTTTAGAGGGATTATTTTAGCCCTACCACTTAATATTTCCTTTGGAGGAAGAAGGGGAAGCGCTAAGGGAGATATCAGAGTGGGCCTTTGGGTTTGAGTTAAATTTCCTTGGGGCAAAATAAATAGAAATACAACCAATTAGAAAAGATTGCACTGCATAAAGCCCGCCCCATTTTAGGTAAACAGTTAGGAATGATTGCAATATTTATTTATTTATTTATTTATTTATTCTAGTAGCGACAGATACATAAACATAGATTATTTTAAAGCAATACACATGTGAACGATCATAGTGATGTATCATAGCCACCTGTCTCTAGTAGTTCTTTTTACAGTTTAGATTACATTAAATACATAATAAAAATGAACAGTGAATACAATAAAATTTCCAAAAAACAAATAGCATAGATAGAAAGTCTAAATATATACACACATGTGACATTCATACACACACAGACATCCACTTATAATTTATACATTTTTTATTCATTTATTCACTTGCCACCTGTTTTTATATAATTGCTTATGACACTAAACAACGATCAATATTCATTTTCTAAAACACCGGCCTCTTTTTACACCATCACCACATGTGACGCACAATTTCTCTTTATAAATGTTACTGGTACATATCCACATCTGTCAAGTGGATTTACATAAGACTACTGATTATATAGCGAGCTGTCAAAGCGGATGATTTCTATAACAGCAGCGGTCTTACAGAAGGGTAGTTGTGTCTTTTCTCCACACTTTGAATGCACCAAATGTAAAAGAGAATCATTTCTGACAGATGGTTTTGTGAGCAGATGATAATTGTGAACCAGACTTCCTGCACGGCCAGCCTTTCACACTCAGATGACTTTTATAGTGACCACTCTGCCTCCAAAATCAACTTCCTCTGCAGCTCGTGGAGGAAATGAGAGCGCTGGAAGGTAATCAAATAATGAATAGGATTTTTTAGAGACCGGCCGCGGCTTTGACTGAATCGGGGCGTTCGGACTGATCACGCCGACCTTTGAGCTGCGTGTATCTGAAATGTAGAGGGCATTTGTCGCCGTGATTACAGCCTGTGAGTCTCATCTGGGAAGCAGAATGTGACTCACTCAAAGCGCAGTGCCACAGCAGTGCACTAATCAGCAACTTAGAGGTGCATTTTACTCTTTAGATAAGAGACCAGGAAAGGTGCTTGAGTGGTTTCCAAAGCGACTGGAGTCGTTTGAATGCCTCGCTTTGAAGGAGTTGCATAAGATTTCAAACAGTGCCCCGTTTCTTAAGCAGTACTTAGAGGTGCATTGTGCAAAATGTTGTGGTATATACAGTAGTTGGACAGCATGAGGGCAGTGTGATTCCTTTCGACTCGCTGCATGTTTAGGCCAATGGCAGGACTGATTTGCCACTTGTTGGTTTCAGGTTTGACAATGAAGTGGAGGTTTTAGTAGATCTGCTAAGATTTGAAAGGTAATCAGTAAAAATGCAGTATTTGGAGTAAGTGTGCATCCGTTACTTCTTTTTGTAGGTGGTTTATCCAATCACAGACCAGGTATTCATGCCTGTAACAGTAACAGACCATCTGGTGGGTCAGGTATGCTTTACAAAGCCCTGAAAAAGACACGTTAGCTTTTTAAGATGAAGCCATGATAATAAATGCTCTTTAAATACACTTCCTCATGCTCTGTCGATTATTGGAGTTTCTTTACACTTTTGTACCTAAGCAACAGGTGTGTTTACTTAATTTTTCAGCTGTACATTTTTATATCTTTGTCACTTTGAGAAAACAAACAGCATTTAAAGGGATTGTGGGTAATATCCTACAGAGAAGTAAGGTCTGATACATACTTAAAAGGTGCACAAATTACTCAAGTAGAAGAACACTGTAATAAGGAACACTCAGTGTGAACACACTATTGAGGGGCACTAGAGCGAGTATTGGGACAGGATTTACTCACAACTGCCCCCAGAGGACAAACTGAGCACTGCTGAAAGAGAAGCATTTCTTTTTGAGCATAAATTCGTCATGAATATTTAGGACATTTAGGCTTTTCTCAGATTTTTTTATTTAAAGTGAAATTGCCACAATCTCTGTTTCCACTGGGTTTGTTCAACATTATGTCCCTGCAGTGCAACCATAGATTTTCACAGGCTCTAAAGAGGAGGAAGGCAAGATGTAAAATGGCTTCCCAAAAAGGCCAAATACTGCACACCCCACGTGATAAAGTAGGTGCTATCAGCTGTAATGGATGAACAGTCAGGTCAGCCCTAAACAACCTTTAAATGAAAAACACAGGCAGTAAATTGAACACAACAAAGCCATGATGAGGTGCTTTATTGTCCATAAAAGGGATTTAAGAGGATATAATTTACAAGTTATAATTAAGAAGTGACATTTGATACTATTTTGGTGTTTTCAAATAGAAGCAGGCAAATGTGAATATAGTAAAACAGGAAGAAGGTCATTATTCTGAGAGTATGTTTGAGTGGGTTGTTACGTAGCAACGGAGCTCTGCAAAAGATGAAAACATGATGATAAAGATGAAAAGAACTTTGTTTCCAGTTCTCTGAGTTCGTGGTGGGGCAAAGAAAACACAAAATACTTCATAATTATGTCTCCAGCGAGTTGTTTCTGTCTTATCAGTATATTAATGTTGGGGAAGATTATCACATGTTAATAGAAGTTATTATAATTGTAATGCCAGTGCTTTTTTATTTTCTCTCTGTACAAGGTCTGTGACTGACTCAAAGAAAGGTCATGTACATTTTTAATAAAATACAGTCTGTAGTTGTTGCTATAGTGAAAGTATTAGTGTGATAACAGACATATAGTTCAGTCTGTGACATTAAAGGAATTCACATTACTGCCTTAGTACGGCTATAATGGGACTGCACTAAAACACGGTAGATGCTTGGAACTACACTAGCTCACATTTCTCTTGATCGGAAGAACACAAGCTAAGGTCAGTTCTGGACACATTTATTGCCTTTCAAACTTAAATGAAACCTAAATCAAACTGTGGGTGTGATTAAAAACAAGTACAAAAAGTCCTGGTTTATTCTTGGTTTATCCGGTTCTGGATCAGTGCGATCATGAGTTTTTCTGTGGAGCTGAGGGTGCATTCATGAAAACAGACAGAGTCGGCACAATCGACCAATCACAGCAACGTGGGATGGAGTTAAAATAATGAAAAACATGAAAGTCTCGTCACAAAACAAACAGGACCGTTGGCTGAATGCAGGGATATGTCCACAAAGCAGCTAAAGACAAACTATCAGGTAGAAGTGTAGTCTATGAATTAAATGCTGCATTAAAATCATCATTACTGAGTCTGTTAATCAGTGTATCAGTATCAGCCGTTCAGCATAAGTTTCCATAAAGATGTACCTCGACAGAAAAACAAACACGTCATTACTATTTCTCTCCTCAGAACTGTCAAATATGAACAATCTGAATTATTTTGGTCTGATTTGAATGAGTGCTAATAGACTTCTCTGTATTACTCATTTGAAAACCAACTGTGTCTTAATCAAGCGCTCGTATTTCATGCTTCTCATTATCTGCCTGATTAGTGGCTGGAAATAGGGTTGAAAACATTTATTAAGCTGCAAAATGAGAAAAGAAATGAGAAATTAGTGCATTAGTCATCTTTGCTCTGCTTTTCTTTTAACAGCTCATAAATATGGGCTAATTCTGCAGCATGATGAGCCGACACGTCCGTCTAAATGAGGAATTAAGTCGACTTATTTTTAAACTAATACTGTTTGTTCGTAGAGTATTTCCAACAGTCTCTATGGAGCCACTGAAAAGAGCAGCTACAGATGTTTTATTTCAAGCAGATCTAACCTGAAAAATCTGAGCAACAGTAGATTAATAAAGTGTAAGAAAAGGCCTGCCAGACGGACAGCCATGGTTTGAAAGTGGCCTTTACTGAAAATCATTCAGTTAATTATGTCCTAACAGCAATTTCATAAAAAAAGAAACATATTTAGGATTCAGGGATGCAGTTTTTGCAGTTCTATGAGATGTCTCTGGGTTTTTATCCAGATTTATAAATAGATCCATGGAATAACTGTGTGTTTGAGATAACATTTGAGGTGAAGATGTGTCTTGTTTATTGACACTGCTGAAGCTGACCCATTTAGCTAAAGTCCTATATAAAAGTGAGGCTTAGGTGGCAGAAGCCTTTGACTCATATTTAAAGAAGGTAAATAAATACTAAGCCCAGACTGTTCATGGATATGTGTAGAAACGGATATGTTCTCTGTCAGTTTAAAATATATACTGTATTCTTGTCACTACAAAAATATATGGCAAAACAGCATAACTACAAATACAGTACTCAAAGTATACTCAAAACATTTAGATTTTGGATACTTTTATTGTGTATAGGGTTGAACTGTTGCTTAGCATTACATCAGGATAAAAAGTGATGAAAATGATTAGCTCAAACTCTTTATTAGTGTCAAACCCAGGACCATAGCGCCCACCATTAGCCTTAATGTTCTTACCTGGGCACACGCTCATTTAAACAAAACATCAACAACCATGTGTGTGTGCAATATCAGTATATAGATACAGATATTATAGTTGTCCTGAAAACTAAGAAATAGAAGCTTAAGACAGAGAAATAATATGTGTACATGTTTCCAGTCAGTCAGTCAGCATCCAGTGGAAATGTTTAAGAGCAACTATTTTGCCTTTTGTGCATCCCCTGCAACAAATAACAGGATGAATGATGGGAAATGAATCAACTCCATAAATGGACGATGACTATTGCATGTTACTTCGAAGCTATATGTTTAAAGCTTAACAGCATTTAAAGACAAAACAGTTTCATTGACCACAGTTGTAGTGTCTTTATAAACTTCTGCAGTGTATTTCTAGCGGTTAGCATTACTAGCTAAAACTCAAGGAAACCCTGACCTTATTCCAGATATGATCATTTCCGATTCTGTGCACATATAATGACCAAAATTGTACAACTCTGACGTTTCCAATTTTGCAAAACACAATGGTTGACACTCTACCCACTCTTAATAAAAAACAAACTTATTTTATTTCTAAAATCACGAATACGTCAGTCCATGAACTCTAAACTCCGTCTTTGACATATTATTTTCAACCACAGCTTTCCTTTTATAAATGAAACAAGCTCTTCTTTCCGTTCTATATTTGAGTTTTCTAAAGGCCATCTGCTGCCCTTCGTGTCCAAACCGCCCCCGTGATCCTTTTTCACCTGGCATTTCTCTGCTCTAACTCTCACGCACAGGTACAACTAATACTGTTATTGGGAGAAAAGCTCTGGAGTCCTGACGATCCGATCCAAGGCTGCGAGTCGTACGTCACAGTGATCGGCGCTTGACACAGCGAGGTGCAGTGGAGCTAAAAAAAGCGCTGGTGTCAGAGGAAGGTGGGCTCTCAGTGGATGACCGGGCTTATCTTTTTG
>CM072159.1:29373611-29418105 GCA_036850595.1 Rhyacichthys aspro
GAAAGTCTTGAGACCCTTAAAAAAATAGGTCATCACACTTAAAATTCTAGTGGACTTATGCACAGTAGAGTTGATTTTATTCAGGCATCAGTGACAACAAAGATAATTCAGTAGAAGTTTACATTTAATAATCTGAAGACAAGAAATATGAGTTAAACTTGTAATATAGAAATGCGCTAGTATATGTCTCCAGCCCAAGCTCTGCTCATAAATTATCTTTAATGAGGGAAGAGAATATGGAACAGCAGCACTTTGATACAAACCAGTTTAAAAGCCACGAATAAATAAAGGAGAAACCAGAACAGATGCTCACCATAAAAGGGAACTGGACATCAGGTAAGAAAAGAAACAAATACATATTAAGCCACATTATTCACCTGATCATTATGTAATATTATAGATAATCTGCTTACATAAACAGATCCAAAAATGTAGACTGAAGTGTACAGTTGTTTGTGGTTAGTTGTAGCTAATATTTTCAGAATAAAGAATATAATGTGTTATAAGGCATTGAGAATGTGTGTGTGTGTGCATGTGTAGAAAATCACAAAGAACTGGAACAGAAAGTGGTTCAAGCTGAGACTGAAAGGCAGTGTGCGTCAAGAGCCTGCTGCTGATCGATAGCGGGCTAATTGGAAAATAGAGGCAGGAAGTGTGATAATGTGACTGTTCACTCTGGGCTAACTCTGACTGCACTAACCACCCACCTTCACTTCGTGTCCCCCTCTGGACGGCCGGGGCGGTGTCCTTTAATCCTGAGGGCTCTCTAATGAAGCTGCAGCCAGTGGTCGACCCAAATGAACATCACAGCTCCGTCCACAGATAGACGCCGGAGAACTGCCACGCGGTTACAAGAACATTGGTTCACACGTACAGCTCGAGATGGGAGCGCAGTGAGAGGAGCTGCTCAGTTAGTGCTCAACATGTTAATGCCTGCAGTGCCGTCTGACATGTTCACATCACCAACATAGCACAAGGAATGCAATAATCTTAATGGGCACAAACGTGGAAAGATGTGAAGAAAGTACAGGAGAAGTGCAAAGAGTAAATTCAGGCTTTAGTTTGCTGTTAACTTGTCACTTCTCTATAAGTCTGCATAAACGAATGCCCCTGCTGTAATTGTACCCCGCGTCAGCTGGAGCTGGTTTAAAAGTGACCAACTCCATGTCACTTCCTGGTCACCACTTCCTGCTCCCGGTGCATGGTTCTGACTGATTCAACAACAAAAACTCTTCGTAAATTATGAAAACTCAAAGGAAAATCTCTATATTCAGCGGTCAGGGTTTTTTTCACTCTGGATTTCTGCATTTCCTTTTCACGCAAACTATGTCTTTTTTGGATTATTACTTTTTTTTTGGCATTTGCATAAAACTGAAATGAAAGATTTAAACTTAAACTGAACTTTCAAACAAACTTGAACCAATTAAAAGGTTTAACTGAACTGTTTAATTCAATAGTTCAAAAGGTTTATTTGATTTATTTTGACTGATTACTTTTGGGTGCAATTGCTTATCTCATTTTTTGCTTTATTTGTTCAATTTATTATTTAATACAATTTTTGAGATTTGAGATTCACTAAAGGCCCACAGCACTGTTTAGCACCGGAAAATGGCTTCACACAGTCTAATTTACAAAGTTTGCACAGTTTAATAAATGTAAATAGCATTTCTGCACTTCTTGCCACACTATTGAAAATTAGCTCGAGTAAATCCTGCTTATGACATAAAAGTGATAACAGAGATTTACTAAAGAACTGTAGCACTGTTTAGATCAGGGACATTTAATATTGAATCTATCAGGGCAGAAATAGAGAGGAGACTATTTAAATGAAGCACACAGCCTGAAGTAAGTCAATCTGCAGCTACGTCTTGCTCAGCATTTGCAAATTATCTCGAATTGCCCTCTATTTTATCTGACAAAACTAAAAAAAACATACTCTTTATTTGATATCCTTTATTTTTGAAAAGGTGACATAGAAGTAAGAAATAGCTGTTTTAAGGGGAGTCTAACCGATCCTCCTCTTAGGTTATTTTGGCAAAATAACCTAAGAGGAGTGTTGTGAAAGTGTCATGGGAATTGGAGGAAAAAAAATCCCCATTTTGGACACAGGGGCATATCTTTGTGTCACCAGAATACGCTGCACTGCCAGACGTGAGTGACAGTGATGGCCACTGTGGGCCTGTAATCCAGCCATTTAAACTCCTCCCAATTCCCTGACCAGGCCTCTCTATATCTGTGACAAGAGGAGATGGCAGCTCAGACACGACAATCTTTTACTCACTCATTCACTATTGCACCAAAATCACATCTCTATAAACCAGTCCTACATTAATGTCTTCCTCTTGACACTGTCTCCCGTTTTTATCTTTACACTTTTCCTTTTGACCCTTGACATCTCTAATGTGCTAACAATCAAATTCTTTCAGTGCCTTCTTACCTTCTTTTGGTGTTTTTCAAGAACATGGTACAGAAGTGGAGCAGCCGTTTGTTAAAAGCTGAATTCCCAAATGCTGTCACCTTTCCTTTTTCAGAACAAACTCCAGATTTCTGTTCTACTCTGGGTCATGACCGCTTTTTCAGACGATTCCTTTGGTAAAGTTTGTGTTAAAAGCAAAGCTGAAGGGTTTGGTCAGAAATGGACATGTCACAGCAAAGCCTATCATCAAGAGTCTGGACTGTCATTAAACAAAGTGCTGCCAAAGAGAAATGACACGAGAACAGGTAGTTTTCTGCCCAAAGTGAGTGTCACGGTGGATATACCTGGTTATTCCAGCATAGTCTCAGGAAAAATGTGTTTTTATTTTAAGCATTGTGTCAAATATTGCATTATTGTTAATTTAAACAAAGTAAAACGACACTGTTTCCAGTCATTTATAACTGCATCACATAAATATTCTTAGCGAACAGACATTTAACGCTCCGTAAAACCCTGTGATAGAAGCCGTTTCAGTTCTTTTTGTTCCTGCAACTAAACACCCGACTTTAATCTTCACAAACTGATTAGTGGAATAACAACCAGCCTAAAAATATGTAGAATATACACATTTATAAAACTCCTGATGAGTAATATACACAGAACAGAAATGGGTTGGATTTTTGGGGGGGGTTTTTTACGCTATTGAGTAATATGTCACTAAGAATTTGAGCTGTCACAAAGTCTTTTTACTGGTTTGACAGGCATCTTAACAGCTTTTAATGTAACTCCCTACTTTTGAGATACAAACATGCATTAACCCTTATTAGCATTAACTGTGAAAGACCCATTTTATGAAACTTATATTCGGTTTATGTGCCACCTAAATACAGTATAGTTATTACAAAGACTGTGCAGCAAGACAAATCCTGCCTTTTGTATCTTTAAAAGCAATATTTTTGGCCTGAACATGAAATTTATTTGACAAATTATGACTTTTACATCGACTTGGCGTAGTGGTAAAGTGGTTAGCACTGTCACTGTCCCAGGCCGGGTGGAGGTTAGCACTGTCACTGTCCCAGGCCAGGTGGAGGTTAGCACTGTCACTGTCCCAGGGCAGGTGGAGGTTAGCACTTTCACTGTCCCAGGGCAGGTGGAGGTTAGCACTTTCACTGTCCCAGGGCAGGTGGAGGTTAGCACTTTCACTGTCCCAGGGCAGGTGGAGGTTAGCACTATCACTGTCCCAGGGCAGGTGGAGGTTAGCACTGTCAGTGTCCCAGGGCAGGTGGAGGTTAGCACTATCACTGTCCCAAGCCGGGTGGAGGTTAGCACTGTCACTGTCCCAGGCCAGGTGTAGGTTAGCACTGTCACTGTCCCAGGCCGAGTGGAGGTTAGCACTGTCACTGTCCCAGGCCGAGTGGAGGTTAGCACTGTCACTGTCCCAGGCCAGGTGGAGGTTAGCACTATTACTGTCCCAAGCCAGGTGGAGATTAGCACTATCACTGTCCCAGGCCGGGTGGAGGATAGCACTGTCACTGTCCCAGGCCGGGTGGAGGTTAGCACTGTCACTGTCCCAGGACAGGTGGAGGTTAGCACTATCACTGTCCCAGGCCGGGTGGAGGTTAGCACTATCACTGTCCCAGGGCAGGTGGAGGTTAGCACTATCACTGTCCCAGGCCGGGTGGAGGTTAGCACTGTCACTGTCCCAGGACAGGTGGAGGTTAGCACTGTCACTGTCCCAGGCCGAGTGGAGGATAGCACTATCACTGTCCCAGGACAGGTGGAGGTTAGCACTATCACTGTCCCAGTCCGGGTGGAGGTTAGCACTATCACTGTCCCAGGCCGAGTGGAGCCTTTCAGTTTCTCCCTGAGCTCGACTGAGTTTTCTCTGGGTTCTCAGTTTCCTCCACCAGCATCAAAAAACATTAACTGTAGTTTCCATTTAATAACATGACTGATGCAAGATCTGCAGAGGGTCCCTGAACGCCCCATGAGCTGCTGCCCACTGCTCCACTGATGGGTTAAATGTAGAGAATGTGCTCTATTTCCCCACAGGGATAATAAAGGGTAGCCTAACATACATTTATTTATAGATGGCCTTGTGTTCATCCTTGTTAATGCCATTACCATAAACATAACAATATAAACCATCAAAAAGTGCATTTTAGATCAGTTTGCTCATCATTATTTGTCAAAACTTTACACTTTGTTTGATTTTTTGAGCATGGGTTTGAAAAATCCTAAAAGCACTGATAAAGTTGATAACATGTTGTTTACTCTGGCAGCCGTCATATAAAAGCCTTCACCAAAGCCTCATCTTGTAATCTGTGCCTCCACGTTTCAATTTCCAAGTTAAGAAAGTCCTTGACGGTTTTCCATCAGTGTGAACTAAATTAAACTATGCGTTACTCTTTTCCGTTTAGCTTTTTTAATCACAGTGGAGCCCTTATCACGCAGCCTGCACCTTATAAGTGCTCTCCCCTTTTCTTCTTTGACTATCTCAGCTTCAACAACACCATTTATTTTGAGGCCAAGACAAGCCAATCTTGTTTTGTGTGTGCGCTGCCCGGCTTACCTGTATCTCCAGCTTCATTGAGCTCTTGATGAAACCCATACTGGCCCTCGCGTTGATAAGGTAAGCCCGCCAACGAGATATATCCATCATTCACCTACTTAACTCACTCGCAGGCCGACCAAAGTGCAGACGCTTACCTGAGAGAGTGGATATGTGGCAGCCGCTTATTCTCTAACAAGATGGGGATTAGAATTGTGAGTGAAATCGCACAGTCTGCTGCTACCTAAGTAATCAAAAGGCCTCAAATAAAAAGTATTTATTTAGCGCCACTAATTCACATTGGTGGCTTCAGAGTCTCATTCTATTAACCCCCAATGCTCCCCTTCCACGCACGTAAACAAATGCATAAAACCTCATAAATTGTGTTGTGGGACTGCTGCCAAACTGAGCCTGGGTTCAGCTGGGTACTTAATCATCTCCTATAGCATGTAATTTGTGTAAACAGTGTTTGTTTGTGCACCAGGAGAGCGTGGGACCCCCCTAGGCGGTAGTTAACTGTGATGTGGTATCTGGGAATACTAGTTCATGTGGAAGAGGGCTAAAGGTCGTGAGGTGTTCATAATTGAGTCCCTGTGCCAAGTCGAACAGAAGCGCGGAAAATAACTCGGCAGCATGGAATCAGTTGTCATGACAGTGCTCCTGGGGGGCGGAGAGGTGCGGACCGTGAATATGAACAGAAAGAGTAATTACGCTCTGGAGAAGTGAGCTGACGTTCGTGTGGGCAGGTGCGCCTTTAATTTGTGTGCGACTGAATTAAAGTCTACAAACTGTGTCAAGCAGCAGCCTCTGACCATATCTTCATCTTTACATTAGTCCGTGAAACCCAGCGAGACCTTTGAATGATGTCATTTCTCCCGCATCTCCGTGCGTGGTTTCTACAGTGGCTGTGTACACAAGGTCATTTAGTTTCTGATCAATAGCTTGTATCGAGCCTGCACTCCCCCACCATCCCCTGTTTCTGAAATGGCCGTTAAATCGATGGGAACAAATGAAATTAAGCTCCTGGGCGGCTCGGAGGAGCAAATGATCTTCCTGTGATTAATAACACACTGTAAATGCGTCTGCGCCGGGTGTATCACATCACAGAGTGTTTCCTTGTCTCGGTTTGTTTCCTCGGGGCAAGAATAGGAGAGTAAAGACGTGATAATGGTGTTTGTCAGAGCAAGCAACATTTGGTGCGACATCAAAGCGAGAACAAATGGCATTGTTTGGACAGATGTAAGTATTTTACATCAAATAAAAGTTTACATTGTGCCACAAATCTTGGATTAGACAAGATTTATCTTTATTGTCATTACACATGTAACACATACAAGGAAATAAAATGCAGTTTAGAATCTAACTGAAGCGCAATGAGCAGGAAGCGGAGGAAAGCTACATATATTCAATACCACGCACAAATGTGTTATAACACTGCAATATTCAGCGTTAAGAGTAAATATTGAATGTGTTATTGAAAGTGCTCTTCATTAGTTGCCTTTATTAGATGTGCAACAGAAAAACTAATTGTGAATAAAGGTGATACTGAAAACCAGCTGCTGTTCCAGACTTGAGTTAACAGCTTGGATCATTCAGGCCTAATCTTCAGCTCTTCTCTAAAGAGTTGCACTCGTTACTGTTTCTGTTGCATTTTATTCAGTGTCATGTCAAGTTCAATGATGAATGCTCACTTTTAGTTGATGAACAGTACTACACTACTACCCCTTCTTTAAGCCATGTTTTTTGAAGTAGTACTGCACAGACTGGGTCGGTACAGATAACCCCTGGAGGTATTGCATTTGTACTGTGCAATGTCTGCTGTAAAAACAGTAGCTCATTTATGTCATACAAGTTGTGCTTCTATATGAGAAATGACCTGTCTTTTTTTTTTTACTTGCTATTTTTTTTTTCAATATAGGCTTGTTGCCAGTAACTAGAATAAAGAGTATATTCTCACTTGTTGACGTTGGACTGTATTACTGCAATTAACACGCTGTACTCCATCAGATTTCTGACTCCCTGATTAACGCAATGTAGAACAATACATACTCTAAAACTGGAAACAACTCTTTGTAATAAATGATAGCTTTGTATTAAAAAAAAATAGTTTTAGTAACGTACGGCAAAGCTGAACCTGCTTTTGTGACCCAATCCCAGTGGAAACATGCCTTTAGACGTTCCTTTTATGTGTTTCTCAATCAGCCCGAAGCATCTTGGCCAAATATGAAGTAGAAGCTCTAAGTTGATTTATATTAGGCCTTTTACTGAGCCACAATTGCTGTAACTTTATTAAAAGACAGACAATTCTGACCCACTCCAGCACCACCAACCAATAATATTGACTTACTTCATATTCATAAAATGCAGCATTAAACCTAAAATTGTTGACAAAGTTGTTCCACGCTGCATTTTTATTATTTACTCAAAGTTCATTGATTTCTTTGCAGCTTTCTCAGCCTTGTCTAAATAATCCTGGTAGTGTATCATTTATTGCTCTCTGCTGTTATTCCCATTGCTGGCACCTGCTGAGTTACTTCTAAAACTGCAACACAGCACTGCTTTAACCTTGCAATAATCTTACTTGGCACATAACTTTGTTGCTGTTAGACTTGTGAGACTTTTTTAAAAATTACCTCAAGTATTTTTTCACAACAGTCCAGAACCCGCTGTGCCCTTTTCCTGCCAACGACGAAAACACTCCAAGCCAAGCTGCATCGGGCAAAAATACTCAAGTTGCTGTATTTTGTAATGTGTTTTAGCAAATTTCTGAAAGAGTTTGGATGTAGCACCAGCCAACACTTTTATTTTAAAGATGAGGCATTGATTAAGTTGTTGAAGAAGTCTCTCTTGATTAATTAAGTAAAGACAGGTTCAAACACATAGACATGAATATACTTGCCACATATATGGGATCTGCCAATAAAATGAGTTAATTCCCATCCACTGCTCTTTGACATGCTGCCACTATAAGTTCAGGAAACTTTAAAACCCTATAATTCTGTCAGATCCAGATTCACTTCTTTCTCTTTTAAAGTCACAATCAATATTACAATTCAGACTAGCTTTTCCGTGCATTTGCCTAAGGCTTATTTGTGCTTCATGTCAATAAAGTAAGTGGGTAGCTTTGATCCCATCAAATCCAGCAAGCAGAGTGTCCACATATTAAACTTTTGAAGCACTGTTGTAAAGGACGGGGTCAGTTAAAGGAAAGCTCTTTATAAAAGCAGGAATTTACCGGATGCAGGTTTTACCTTTATGCATTCGACTGCAGTCTAGTTTGATTATATACGAGTAAGAGTAGATATTTTGCCCAGCCAATGAGAAAAATCTTAAAGCCTTACAAACAAAAAAATCAATAAATAAAAAATCAATCAGTATTTATTTTTAGAACTGTTTTTGAAGCAATACATGATAAATTGCCAGGGTTATAAAGAACATGCAAAAATATAGTTCTTAAATTCTTTTCTAATTGCAAAATAAAGGAAAAGCGAATACACATATTCACTTTGATCCGAGTAACGTTAAGTGGAGCAGTCATAAGTTCCTTTTTATCCTCGCTTTAGTGATATTAGCGGGCGTTTAACTTATTAATATCCTGTGAGTCCCATTTATGCTCTAGAAGTGACTGAGTAAAAGGGCTGTGCCTATGTCTCTGTTACTTCCTCCTGGTTCGGGATGAAGCCAGGACAGCTTCATCTCTGAGTTGTTAATGAGACGTGGAGTAAGACGTGATGTCCTACAACAAACACTGAACGTTAAACAGAAGCCAGAGCACCAGAGGGTCACATGATTACACCTCCTCGTACTTCTGTTGACTTGATTTTTCTTGCACATACAGGACCCAACTCCTTCGCTGCAACATTTATCGGCTCTACTCTTTTATTTATAAGAGCCACTCTAACTTTGATCTGGAAGTGTGTTTGATATAAAAAGAAAAGTGTGCTATGACTAAACCACTTCAGGTGAAAAAACAAAACAATCAAACAGTGAAAAACACAAAAATAATGCTGATTTATAAAACTACCAACATGCAAACAATTTAATTTCTTCTAAAGCAGTAAATCTTAACCTTTGTTTTAGCGACCATGAGTCACACTGTGCAACATGTACATTCAGGCTACACCTTAGGACTATGTCATGTGCTACTCCTGTACAGACCTCTGTTTAACACCACACTGAAGACCCAGAATTATAAATAAACTGCCAAACTGAGATTTGACAGACAACATTAGAATATACAGTGGTGGAAAAAAGTTTTCGGACAACCTTAAAATTTGACACAATCTCAAAATTCATCATGAAATATTTGTGGAAAAATCAAAAAGGTGCATTAGACACAAACAAATACTAATGATATTCTTTTTGTTTATTGTTTACAAGAAAAACTAGCAAAACTAAATTCTTGACAGTTTCAACACGTCTGTTTCAACAGCAGAGAATGTGTTTCAAAACTGAAATTAAACTAAAAAATATACACTTGAAGACTTAAGAGTGATTATTAATTTAATATGTCACAAATGCATGGGGTGTCTGAAAACTTTTCCACCGCTTTTTGTTCTTGGCTGTAAAACCTACATTAAAAGTATAATGCAATTCTGTTCTAATCGACACAGGCGTTATTACATATTGTGTTAGGGAGCACACACACATACAACTTATGGACTATTCTAAATACATGAAGGGTATAACTTTTTAGCCTCAGATAATGACGAACAACACAGCAGCCAATATACTTGAGCAGTCCAACAACAGAATATGGACAAAACGTACCATTTTGTTATGAAAGTGTATCTTTTTTCATGTTTTTTTCCACTTTTTTCCACATTTGAAAGGTTTTATCGAATGCAACAAAATGAGGAGGACTCTCAGTGTATGGTGTGTGCTGTGGCAGAGCCTGAAGAGAGGAATGGTTTTCTCCTTTGCTCCACGCCTAAGCCCATTTATTAAGGTGTGTTTATCATTCATACTGACCCGGGTTAAGTGTCCTGAGAGTTATATTTAAAGCTTTGGGTCCCAGTTGGCAATTAAGTACAATTCATTACAGCAGACACACAGCCCTACAGGGGAAAAGGCAAGCACCGTGGCAATACACTGTAGCTGTGGAAGAAAACACATGAGGAAAGGGGATTGATATCCAAACAAAAGCTGTAAAAAAGGCAAATGAAAATGCCTTTTAAATAGTACAACAGTAGAAAGAGTTGGATCAAAATGGGCTTGTATTGAGCTGAAGGTTGACTTGGCTGCAGCTCCACCTGATGCTGTGGACCGTCAGCGCTGGCACCCTCTAACACAGAGAATTTCATGCCTTTCATTTGTTGCATTTTGATGTTGGGAGTGTAAGATGTAGTGGTGCTTTCTTACCCTGCAGAGCACTGGCCCAACACTGACTCTCTTTTGAAGACTGGACCCCCAACCGCTGAGGGTGGACTGCTCAAAAAACACTTTTTTATTTACTGCAACAAACTAAAGCACTTGAACTAACTCGATTACACATTTAGACTCTCCAGTAACCAACCTGCACATCTAGTTGTGGACTTAGACTGTCAATACGGAATTGATTGAGTTGCTTTCAACGTCATCTTCAAGGTTTACTGGTGTTTAAGGGAGCATTCTTTTATGTTGTGCTTGAAAGTCTTAGACACAAGATGAGTAACGACCAGTAAACTGCAGTGTCAACTCCATAAATTCTTCTTTTTTTGATCTGGTGAAACGTATTGGAAAGCTTTAGACAAGAAAGTCATTTGTGATTATCTTGTGATGTGAACAGACCCAATGTAGAGTGTTCATGTTAAACTTCCAGGAGTGTTTAATGAAGAATGTTGGTTTTGGTGTTTGGCTGCTAAAGTTTAAATCATGTTGTGTGCAGTCGTCCCGTAACCAGAGACTGTAGCACTGGTGTTTGATGAATGCATTAGTCTGATTGTGGAGGTTTGTTTGGCTTCGGTAGAAAAAAAAAGCTCTATTTAAATGCATGCCGTGCCATTTATTGTGCTACACCACTTGTGATACACAATTACAGGGCCACAATGCTACAGTACAGGAACTTTTTAACTCATTGCCTTAAATTATGGGCATTACACGTAAGTAAGAGTGATAATAGTGTCAGGAGTGTGTCTGGTAAACTACAGATTTTAGTAATGAAAAAGAAGCTTTGAAAGTAAGTCTTTTTGAAACCAGTCCTTACATGAACTTGTCTGTGTTCATGTCTTCTTTTGAAAAAGGAGATTCACTGTGATGTTTTAAAGACATTTTTCACACATTCTACACTGATTTATTAAAACATGTGCAGCGGCCCAGAAGCACACTTCCTGTCCTCTTCGTGTTCAGTGGAAACACAATTATTCTGCCTGTGTGCTGTTTACATGGCAACAGAAATCATGTCCCTTCACAGCTAGAGCTATATTTCTTTAGTTGAAGGTTTTAGGGACATTTCTGTGGATCCTGTTTGGTGATAAAGTTGCCTGTTAATTTTCTATAAGCATCAACCTATCAATGGTTTGGAAAATGAACCGTCCAAAGACAAACTGCACTCACGTACTCGTCCCAATCCACTTCCATATTCACCCAAATGTGAATGCTGCCGAGGTTATGAGAATCTATTTATTTTCCTCAAAATGAAATCGATAAACATTGAACTCCTTTTGGAAACTGAATTGCACTGTATTCAGACGTGCCTTATTGTACCCAGACCTCCCACAAGTAAACAAAAGATTAAAATGAAGAAAAATCTTAATTCAATACGAGCTTTGTTCCTCTATTCATTTTTACAAATGTTTTCAGAACTATGTGAACGCGTCATTGATCCCATTGTAAACAGACGGCATTGAAGAAGTCTCCTGTGTCATTTGTCTCATTTTAAAGAGTAAACTTGTAAAACTTCTTAATTTCAGACTCTTCAAAGGCCTTTTGGGGTGAATATAAAAACAAACTGTGCTGATAACTGTACATGAGACAATACAAACCAAACCTCGCAGTTCATAAACGCAGCTCTCTTCATAAATGTTTCTGTGAAGCTCCAGCCTTACATCCTCCCGTCTGTCTTTGCCTTACCTCTGTTTGTGATAATTATTCATTCATTCAGCTCTCTCATTGCACGCATATGGGCTAAGAGGTGCTGTAATCATTTTTATGATGGAAGGCATTTTTCTCTATAATCCCACAGAGTGTATGCCGGCTCTCACTTCGGCTCTTTTCAAACGGCAACAGAGGAGGCTGTGTCTCTGGAGGCTTAGCATTCTTAATCTGAAGAGCTTTTTGCATTTTCTACTGTCACCTTTTAACAAAATGGCTCACAAAGCTGACAGGGTTTGAGCAGCTTTTTCATTTATGGGTTAATGCCATAGATGCAGATACAAGGGGGTTGTAATAAGTTTTTTTTTTTTTTCCTCTGTGTTATTTGAGAAGTCAGACGTTTCCAAATATTACTACTTTTCTGCTTGTTAAGTGTTAAATTGTGGTTGTTCTCCTAAAAGTAAATGACAGCTTTTATCCTATCACTATTTAACTTACTAATCACCACAAATGTTTTCCCAGCAGAACATTTCACAATAAATTATGACCAGATGCACATTTCTTTTAGGTGCACTTCCTGTTTGAGCACATATTCTTGCATGAAAGTAGTCTGGTCCGCTAATCAATTAATTACACAAAATTAGTTTTGTTTTTGTGGATTTAAGTTTGATTTTCAGGGCGTAGTACCAACCAATGGAGAATAAATTGCCACTTTAGACTTTAAACCAATCAGAGAAGCGCAGTGTTGCATGTTACAATGGCTCTGACAGGGTTTCTCCAAAGTGGAAATGGTGTAGAACTGCAATCTCAACTTTGGCCCCCATTTGTCACCGAAAAGGCCAAAAGCCACACTTAAAGCTCCTCCAACTGATTTTCTTTTTGTCGTCCATGTCTCAGATTTCCACTCACCTCCAAAAGCAGCCAAGAGACCTCTCCTGCTTCTCTTTTAATAAAAAAAGTTTAGAGTTTAGCGTTAGCTTAGCTGTGACATGACAACAATTATCTCCTCCTCGTTAAACATGACGTGATTGAATTGACAGTATTTATCTGTGTTTTACGTTGCCTCCCTTTTCTCTGTTGATGCTTTTCTTTTTTCAGCTGTTTCTCTGTTAAAAGACATATTCAGCTGAAAATACACTTTATCTGCAGCTATTAAACTTCCTGGAACATCATGTGACAAGAGTCGACCAATGGGAGCACTCCTTTTTGGAGCATGTGATTGTCCAAGGTTTTCTGTTCCTGAATAGAGGTTCTCATCTATTACAATCCTTTAGAATAAACAGTAAATGGCATCATTAAGAGAACTTATTGCTATTATAATATACTATGGACTTTTAACCATTTTCCCAACAAGAACAAAACAAATGTTAGGTTCAGACAAATTATTTAAAAAAATTGCAGAAAGATTATTTGAATGTCGCCTTGTAAATCATTATTTTATGGTCACAAAGACAACAGTATTTGCTCTCCTCTCCGGACTATAGACACTCCTGCTCCATCTGCTGCCACACGTCACGTCAAGAATCTGATGAACTGTACCAACCTCACATTAACCTCTAACCTCGCTTTTCACGTCTCCACAATGGCGGCCCATCAGTGGAGGTGAGTCATGCACACACACACACACCCCACACACATGGGACACGCCGGCTCTCACACACAGAGTGAAGAGAAGCTGCTCATTGACAGGGTTATAGAGAGCTATCACATCCAACTGGCCTGTCTAGAGTTTAATAGACTGGAGTGGCCTCGACGCACGCAGCAGCAGGGTATTTTAAGACACTCAACTTAAACCTCTAACAGTTCATGGTGGATTATTGTGCAGTAGGTACGAAGAACTGTCATGGAAACAATCATTCGTCATATGTTTGTAATGATTTCCCAAGTCCTGCACAATGACATGAATCTGAAAATCAACTCTTGCCTTCGTTTAAGTCACTGAAACTTTTATTTTGTAAGGGTGTGGTGTTACTCTTTACTTTGGACGCCAACATTTAAAATAAAAGACTTTTGGTTGAGTTTGTGTCGTGTTTTTAATAAGAGGTGCACAATGTACTTCTGAACAAAAAAGGTTAAAAATGATTTGTATTATTCAGGCATTAAGTAGCTGTTTTATTCCTGTCATATTTTTGTTCTAGTTCTTTGATTCATTTAAAAAAGAACAACTGAATTTCAAACAAAACCATCAAATAAATAATAACTGTCTGAGAGGAAGTGTTGAGTTGAGGCATAACATTTCTAAAACAAATGACTGTGTTTTTCACAAATATTTCTTATTTCTCTTTAATAAATAACAGCATGACTTCAGCACAACCTGAAAAACTAATTTGACATTTTAACAAATCGTAAATATTTTGGATAATTCTGAACCCAAAATAGTTACCCTAGGCAAAATGCTGTAAATGCATTACACATAAATACATACAGTACATACATGTGATTGGTAGACTTCTGCATTGTAGATCCGTGCTGTATTTACAACAAAGGACAGAAGTTTTTTTGAGGCAGGCTCCATTTAATGATCCATTTAATGACCTGATGATAGGAAACATTAAATTCAGCTTGTAACGTGTGTTAGCAAATGTCTCCAGTTCGTTTACTTCACTCTTCATTACTTTCTATGTACTTGTCAGAAGTATAACATAAATATCCCTATAGTCTTCATGAATTGCAGGGAACTTGTGTCATCCATAAATGAATGTATTTATTCATGTATTTATTTATTTATTTATTTAATTATTTTATTTATTTTAAACATGGAAAGCATGGCATAAAGATAATCAAAAATATTGACTTTTATACATTTTATTATTTATTCATAACACTTAAAAAAGAAAAACAAAATGAAGGGCAGGAGAACCAACACAGATACACACCACACAGACGATAATCATAACAATTCATAATCATGCTTTCCTCTATCTCCTCAGTCGTATAATTGGTATAGATGAAACGGTTACATTTAGATGCGATATTTAATGAGTGTGGATGCTGCCGAGTGGGTCCAGACTGTGCGCTGACACAGCTAATTGTTGTCTTTCCTGTTGCTGAGCGGCGCTGACCGGCTCGCAGTAAGAGGCCGTGACAGCTCAGTGGTGTCCAGGCATGTGTTAAAAGCATTCCCAGCGTGCAACATGCCCCAGACTCATTTCACACCCTTTTATTCTGAGGGAGCCCAGCCGAGCGTGTGTATGTTCCAGTTTGATATTTTGTTCTGTTATTTATGGCTTTTCCTTGCGTGCTTCACATACAGTACGGCCAGCTTGAGCATTGTTGTGCCTATAAATTAATGTCAGCACTTGTCGTCTGATGCACGGAGGCCGACAATAAAGGCTCTCTGTGAGATTTCCGTCGCACAGAAAATTCCTCTTAATGAAGAATATTTTCTACATGCCTGCATTTCTTTTCACGCTCAGTGGGAAACATTTTGCTAATCCATTTTGGGCCCAGTAAAACAGATTTCTGCCATGCTGGGCCATTCTGAAATATCAAATTCCTACAACAATCTGTAGAAATGCTGGATTGAGCTTCCAAAAAGAACAGAAAAAAAGCAAAAAAAACATTGGCATATATTAAATAAATAAGTAAATATTTCCTATAGAGAGCTGTGATGTTAAGCTGTCACATAAAGCGGTGCAGCAAATTATTTCTATCAAGCAATTTCATATATGTTGTGTTTCAAATTGAGAGATAATTTTCAGTCCAAGATATTATTTGTTGAAAAGTACAAATGCTGTGAACTACACAAACATCACATGAAATAATGATAATAAATAAATAAATAAATATATAGAGATGATGGCGTTATTTATGTTTATGTAGACATACAGATGCAAGTAAATATGAGCACTGTTAAAAAACTAACCACAATTGTTTTGAAAAACTCATTTGTTTATCACTGACATAAAGTATGATGCTTGTTGATGTAAACTGTCAGCAATGCAAGCTGTGTTTATATGAAAGATGAAGGTTTTCCTGACAGCTTAACACAAAAGGAATCATTTAAAACAAGCCACAAAAATGACTTAGGACGTATAATCTTTTCTTAAAATCATTAAAATACAATTATAATATTTTATTGATTTTGAGGCTTTTTATTTTATGGGAAAGAGAAGCAAAATGCTGCTTTAAATGTGATTCAACTCAGTAAAGTGTAAAAGTACTTTTCCGATTTGATGTAGAAAACATTATTTTATCTGATCTTACTGGTTCCCTGCTGCTAAAAATAAAAGATACTTCTATAGCTCGATAGTTTTCTGCCATGTTTAAAGAGACGTGCTGTGAAAATACCACATGCAGTCAGATGTGACGTTGGTGTGGTCCTCGAGTCGCTGCAGAAAATACACCACTAAACTTTGCCGATCTGGGCCACCGTGACGGAACGTGTTCTTGAAATAGAAAAGTCATAGATAGTAAAGTTTTTCACATACATCTCTGGACCAGTGGAAGTGGACGAGTTGGAGAAATAAGCTGCGGTGTAGTGTATTCAGAAACCCAGTGAGACTTCAAACAAGTAGAAAACCTGGAGTGGGTTCTGATGTTTTTATTGTCTGCAGAGACTCTAGCCTTCTGCTCTTTCTGACAAACAGATGCTCGTACTATAGTGCTAAGTCCTGTAGTTCAAGAGGTGACATCTTTTTGTCTGAAGCCACGTCCTCAAAGATGCACTGTACATGTTCTCTGCTTCAGGCGTTAGTTCTTATTGTTGCTTTTTTCAGTCTAAAAAGACCTTTATTTAGCACCAGATGTAAACTGGAACTGTATGAGTACAAATAAACGTAAGATTTGTGAGTTTGAAATACTGAGTCTCATCAAGATTTGTAGTTGACGTAGTTTCATGGCTAATATGTGTCTAAAACCACTTCTTAGTCCAGTGGTGGGTGAACTAATGCCCCGGGGGCTACATACGGCCCTTTGAGCTGTTTAATGTTGCTAAAGCTAAAGTTGTATCTACACACAGATGATATCTCTTCACATTTACCATTATATTGACCTTAACAATGAACAATTTTAATATGGAGTGGAAGGAGATATTTTTTCGCTCAATTCCAGTCAGTGGCCATTTTACTTAATTCCAAGAAACTGTTGCAGTTTTCAAAAAATACAATATAAGCCGGCATTTTCCACCAAACATTATACTAACCAGTCGGTGCAAGAAATTACAATTTATAGCCTTTCAAATGTAATTTATATTAGTTTATAGTTCACTGGTCTGGTCCGTCTGTCAGACTTTAAAACCCAGTGTGACCCTTGGGCCAAAAAAGTTTGCCGTTCACTTTATAGTGGAATATAGAGTAAGGTTATTATATGGTTTGCTGATAGAGGACTGTTATAAGCCCATAATGTTAGCGAGAAATGCAAATTCAGTAGTTCTTGACTTATCTCCGTCTCGTTATATATTGTGTGAATGGATTGACGATATTTATGGTTGTTCCACGCTTTTTTATGTGTTTGTTTTGGAGGATGTGGTGCATTGATGTTCAGATGTGGCTAAGATTAAAATGAAATTGTTAGCTTCTATTAGTCCTTCCTCTTTAGTCTTTTTACAACCAGACAAACTCAGTGAAGTCTCAAAGCGTGTCCTCAGTAGGTATCTGGCTGTAGTTTTTGGGGACACCTGACGTCTCTGGACTGAAGAGGTCACTGAAAATACCCCGCAACCTCCAGAATGACAATCAACACGCACAATCAATAACAGTTTCATCATAAAGTTGAGCACTTACAACAACTTTGTATTGATTCTCAGTGACCCTTACTCTTTGGGAACAAGTGGGATTCACGCCGTGCCAGTAAAAAGCCAATCAAAGCATAACACAGCGGCTAGATTGGTCGAGCAGCGGGGACTGGACTGTCGGTCGGCTGCAGAGTGAAGAAGTTTTGTGCAGACGACACAGTGGAGAATCACCTCCTACAACCCCAGTTAACAAGTGAATGACCATTTCAGTGGCATTATTGCTACTGTCAATACATAGAGAGACCAGTCGTTCATCTTTCACACAGAAGATGGTAAATGTATTCTTAAATGGACGTTCTGTGTGTCTCTGAGCCTCTTCACTCCCTTTATCTGAGAAAATCTGAGAAAGTCGAGATGAATTTAAATGGAATAAATGATAAATCTTATTAGAGGAATATTCCTTCTGATCTAGACCAATATGGACGAAAGGTGATGAATTGAAAATGATGAGAAGACTTCTTTAATTTTTATTTCATTATTTTTTTACGTCTTTCTGTGTGAGGTGCCTGTTAGGAGTTTGGTTGAATAATTTACTAGCGACTCCATTAGATGGAAAAGCTCCTCTGTGTCAATGAAGACGTCTCCTAATTGAAAAGCCTTTGATGAATCATGATCAGCACTTTGACAATTTCTACAATCTCTGGACATATTACAGGAAAATGTTTGATCAGCCGCCTCTGAGGGTTCCTCACTCTGAAAACAGCTTTTAATATCCATTAAATACAGCTCAGGTAGATTACCGACTGGATCTAGGACTGGACCTGAATTTCCTGCAGTTTATGAAAATGTTCCTGAATTTCCTGCAGTTTATGAAAATGTTCCTGACCATAGCAAACAGTCAAAACAAGCACTGCAGGCTCCTCTGTGGAAGAATGAACAGTGCTGCAACATTGGGGTTTATCAAGTATTTAATGTAAGGTCTGGTGATGAGGTTGGACTGATGTTCAGCCTTATAGTTACAAAACAATATGCACAAATCAAGTTGTAACATCAGCGCTAATCTGAAAAGTTTTGTTTCTCTGCAGCATCCAGCGTAAATAAATAAAAATAAAAATGTTGTGTGCCAAAATCTGTTTGCATGTGGAAAAAGTCCCAACAACAATACAAGCTGGTATCTTTAAACGTGGCTTTGGTGAACACTAAGTCTGTTTTGCTGTTTGGTTGTATTTTAGTCCCGGTTAAAAGGTCATGAAGTGCACTGACATTTTTCTCTCTTTCTTCTCTATTAGCTACAAAATGTTATATTTCCTACACTAAAGCATACGATTTTGAAAGTTAAGCAGACCAAAATATATAGCACATATGTCAAATTCTCCAAGAGATACAGAAGATGGTTTTGGCAAATGGCTAATGTTCTGCAGAAAACTTAAGTGAGTACTTTAATATTTAGTTGCTTGATATGAGCATCTAGGCTACAGCAGCTGAAGGCTATAAGCTGATATAAACTGTGCCTGCACAAAGTATATGTATAATATTCTGTATAATATTAATAATTAGTGGGATTGACATAGCAACTGAACTGAGAAAACACACAAAATTAGAAAATGGCAGACGATACGCTCAGTATGAGGATTAATACAGATTTTTACACACAGTAGAAATGTTGCAGTGATGCAGATGAGAATATAAACCATTTGGAGCTTTTTAAACAGCATTCCTGAGAAATACAGTGTGGAATTTGTTGTACATTTGGAAAAAATGATCAGAGAATATCAGAAACTTTGTAAGAATGGGTCTGATAGTGTGGACAGGTAGGAAGGTTCTTGCTGGTCTTGCTTTAAGAAAGTTATATCTGTGTTTGTAACAGACTAATAGGCACGGTGACCTGTGAAGAAAGATGGTGTTAAAGGCCTTATCTGACAGGCGTCCTGGAATGACCCGAGCCTCCCGTAACGGGATGAAGCCGGCCTGCAGCAGCATGTCTGCTCTGCCCTTTCGCCACTCAACAGTGCTATGGCCAGCGCGGCTAGGTGTGAATAAATGGCTTTCCTGAGGTCCCAAATGAATTCCTATCTACCTGTACACCCATCCATCTCCCCCTCTATTCAACACCAGCCCCGACATCCCAGTTTGTCTGCCCTGCCCTCGCTCCAGCCGCCTCACAGCCTCCATATCTCCTGCAGATATAGTATATCAGTGACCGGTGCGTTTGAGCCACAAACCATGGTATTTCCTCATTGCTCACTCGCACTATCCCCTCATCGGCAGCTGAGCGGGGCGTCTGGATGCTATCACGCTCCAGGCAATCAGAGATACAGCCATATGTCACAAATAGGTGTCAACTCTTATTACAGCGGGGAGGGGTTCAAGGCACACGAAAACTCACTTATCAGAAGGACATAGCTGTGACATACCTCCTGCCTCTGCCCCTCTTCCTCCATATAACCTGCTCTGTGCGCAATATCACCCTTTTTCCTTCAGAGGCCAGTAACATTTGGCCAATAACACAAATGTAATACCTCTCTCCTCCACTCTCCAGCGCTGGGCTGCTTTATTTAATGGACCTGTAAACTGCCACTATACTTTATTTAAAGGTTAGAGTGAACCTGTGGAAATGAGAAGGACACACAGGACCTCGTCTCTTCACAGAGACAATGACTATCGGGTAATTTGTTAGAAATTGTATGATTTATTGCTTAGTCTTTGTTTTGGGGAAGATTAGGAGAAGTTGATATAGGAAAAGTTTTTATACGTCTTATCATTTTTTCTCATATATTGCATTTTCTGTTGCTCTGAGCTGTTTGAGGCTCTTGTTAGAATTCAGGCTAATATTGTTTCTGGTACAACTAAAGAAAAAAAAAGGTGAAAGAATTGTCAGAATTGCCTCATAACTTTTATTAAGTTTATGTGTATCCTTATGAGAAAACATAGAGCTATATTACAAAATAGTCTTAAGTGTTGTAGTTTAATAATAGATCTTTCATCACTTCAGCCCCCGATGTAAACACGTGAGGCCATCATCACGTCTGGAGACCCACATGCGCTGATTGGTTTGTCTTTATGACTATTTCATTTATTTTGGCCCGTATTAGAGCACAACTGTCTCCCTGAACTGAGCAATCACACAGTTTACAGACTTTAAGAGACTGTACGCTATAACTCTTCACTAAAGCCACATAATACTACTAACCATAAGCCCGTATCTGTAAAAATAAGAAAAATAGATCACATTAAAAGCTCTAATCACTCATGGTTTATCGCGTGCTCTGTTGTGTAAAGCCTCGGGTTACAGTTTACTGTCTGTGCGATCACTACTGCTTCTCTTCAGCCGTGGCACTTATAGAAAGAGCGTTCACAATGCAGCTGTTGTTCAGCCTTAATGTGGCTTTATGCAGGATAACATCTTCCCGAGCAGAAACAATCACGTTAGCCAAAAGCCTTGTGCTTGCATGTTTCTCTTTAGCATATACTTACTGTATTGACATGCAAGGATCCTATATTGGATTTCTCTCGTCACTTGTTCCCGCAATCGAAGTGAGCTTCATATTTACATATAATTACCATTTAAATAGTTATAACGGCGTATTCCAGTGCAGTCGACTGGCAAAACATGCACAACACAACATCTGCACTGTATAGATGTAATGATGACATTTAACCCAGTTTACAACACGAGGCTCACACTCCAGCTGGCACTTTCTTTTCCACCACATTTCACTGCTTTGCTTCTGCAAGGCTTCGGAATAACACAGAAAAACAAAGCTACATTCAGATGAAATCCAGCAGATGGTCGACAACAAACTGGATGTCATTTTAGTCAAGGAGAGAATTTCCAATAATTGGGTGAGATATTCAGAAAAATACTGTTTAAAGGTAAGATATTTTTTACATTTAAAGTGACAAATTTGCAACAGGAAGCCTGGTCACCCTGATCCAGTAAAGCAGGTCTGGAAACTCTACTTCACAGCGATTTTAACTTGTTATGAATCCTAATCCTTAATTCCCTGTTATCTAGCTGCACACAGACGCAGTTTGTTCTGTCTTTGTTAGTATCGTTCACTGGAAATCTAGCTCAAATCCACAGAGACCAGACTAAATATTTGTACAGAATATATATATATATATATATATATATATATATATATATATATATATATATATAAAAGGTTAGCTGACCAGGCTAACACTGTATGTCCCAAACACACACAAATTAATGTTAAGTCAGTTTTGGCAATTTAACATTACATTTGCATTTATTATATTCTAATAAATTTTAATACCCACTAAAAGAAGTCACATGGGACTATCTCAGTAAAGTAACTCACTAAAAAGTACTTAGTGGAGTATCTGTTTTCCAGGCTTTCAAATGATTTTCAGGCTCCAATATTTGAGCTGATTCTGTTGCATTACCAATATAACCTCTGCAACATTGTGTGTAGCGTTGGATTATTTTGTTATCCTTTGTATATTTACTTTTCAGTTTTGTTCGGTAAGCGTCTTCAATCGACTGGATTTCACGTGAATGGAGCATAAAAGGACTCCCCGCGAAACTGCAGCCTTTAATGTAAAATGCGGGCTTCCCCTTAAAAGGACGACACAATCAGAACCATTATCAATTTTCCATCTGCCTATTTCTTTTTCTATCAGTAGTGATTTCTATCTCTCTGTTCCATCCTCGTGAGTGTGTTTCTATCTGTAGACCACAGTGGGAGCTCCTGGCGCTCTCTGGAGACACTGCCACATCACCAGTGAGAGGAAATCAGCCGTCAATCCAATTCCTCACTGTTTCCCTCGCTCTCCTTTTGCTGCTATCTCTCTATTATTGTCTGTCCATCTGTCCCTCGTAAATCTTCAGGTTTGGGCATGTATAAGGGCCACCTGTCTCCTCCGTACTGACCAGCTTGACCAACATAAGCGTCCTCTTAGCCCACTTCTTATTACTCCTTTGTCTAGATTCCATCTCAAGCAGTCTTCAGGCTGTTGTATTTCTCTAGCTTTCCATCCTTTACTGACTTTAAAGAATAGATCCGGATTGGAAATGGCTTAAAGCTAAAGCACAGTGGAAATCCTTCGACTGATGCTTTCATAAGACTCTCTAAAAGCTTTTTCCAACAATACTTTCCATCACGATTATGGCGGTTCAACTGTAAGCCAATTACCAATTTACGAATGACAAAATCAGGGCCGGGATGCATAAAGATGAAGATTAGATATAAACCTTGTTAAACACTTAAGGGGTCACCAAAATGGAGTCGGGGTGACGGCCTCCCATTCAGTGGCTAATGCCCGTGTGCGGAGTCTGGGGATCACACAGGGGTTTTAACCTACCCTGTCAGCCTAAATTAATGAGGTAATTAAGGGCTCAGGTGGAATTAGCAGCAGACACCTTAAGTGCCCTGAGGCAGGCAGCATGTAAAGCCACGAGGAGGGGACAGCCACGGGCATCAGAAACAGCGCTGAAGAGGGAGAGGTCAAATCGGACACAAATAAGGCTCTGTTAGGTTTGTCTGGATCCTTGGAGCTGCTGTTTGTGGCGACAGGAGTCATGACAGCGGTCTGGAGTTTGCTGCTTGATCTGTTTAAAATCACGTTCAAAAACACACTTTTTCTCTGTGGTTTTAACTCAGAGTGAGGCGCGGTCATTTATTACCTTTGTTTTGTTTTAATTCAAGTTTTTAGTCCTTTTGTGCTTTTAACTTGAGTTACACTCAGTGAACAAAATACTGTGACATGATAGTGCCATATGAACCTTGTAGGACCCTGAGAACATCTGGGACAGGTCTTTTGCTTGTGCCCAGAAGTAAACACGATACAGTCAGAAGTAAACACGATAAACTCAGAAGTAAACACGATAAACTCAGAAGTAAACATGATACAGTCAGAAGTAAACAAGATAAACTCAGAAGTAAACATGATAAACTCAGAAGTAAACATGATAAACTCAGAAGTAAACACGATACAGTCAGAAGTTAACACTATAAACTCAGAAGTAAACATGATAAACTCAGAAGTAAACATGATAAACTCAGAAGTAAACACGATAAACTCAGAAGTAAACACGATAAACTCAGAAGTAAACACGATAAACTAAAGTAAACACGATAAACTCGATATCGTTATCGTTTAAAACCCACATTAGCCAAGCTTGTAAAACTGCATTTTTTCACCTGCGCAACATAGGGAAAATTAGAAATATCTTGTCTAAAAGTGATGCCGAAAAACTGATTCATGCGTTTGTTACATCGAGGTTAGACTACTGTAATTCTCTGCTGGCAGGATGCCCAAATAACTCCTTGAGAAGTTTTCAGCTCGTCCAAAACGCAGCAGCTAGAATATTAACAGGAACAAACAGACGAGAGCACATTACTCCAGTGTTAGCTTCTCTTCACTGGCTTCCAATAGAATTCAGAATTAAGTTCAAAATCCTCCTCCTCACTTATAAGGCCCTCAGTGGGAAGGCCCCGTCCTATCTCAGAGACCTCACAGTGCCGTACCGTCCTAATAGAGCGCTTCGTTCTCAAAATGCAGGGCTACTAGTCGTTCCTAGAGTTTCCAAAATTACAATGGGAGGTAGAGCCTTTAGTTACCAAGCTCCTATTTTATGGAATCAACTTCCAGCTCGCGTTAAAGAGGCAGACACAGTCTCTATATTTAAGGTTAGGCTTAAGACTTTCCTTTTTGATAGGGCTTATGGTCAGGATATATAGATTAGCTGTGATTTCTCTTGGCCTACATGATGAGGAAGGGACACATTGAGCTTCTATCCTCTGTTGTATATTAATTACATTTCCGCTCAGTTCATTACTGTTCACAAGTTGTTGCTCTTTCCCACTCTTCCCAGATGTCTGGCTGCTGTTAGACGTCCCAGGGATGACTGGACCTTAGCTGTGGCCCATCGGTGATCCCGTCCCGACCCATGGACCCATCCTGACCCAGTCCCTCTCAGATGAACTGTTCCTGCTGAGATTACTATGGACTTTATCCTAATTAACTTCATTCACTTGTACATATAATTGAGTATCTGTCAGTGACACATCTATTGCACGGCCTGTCCGTCCTGGGGGTGGATCCCTCCTTCTGTGGTTCTCCCTGAGGTTTCTCTTTTTCCCCGGCTGGGTTTTTTGAGTTTTTCCTCACCCTGATGGAGGGTCTAAGGACAGGGGATGTTGTCATGCTCTGTCTGTTGTGCATTTATTGTCTTGAGTGTTCATTTACTGTGAAGCCCTTTGAGGCAATTGTCATTGTGATACTGGGCTATACAAATAAAATTGAATTGAATTGAATTGAATTAAACTCAGAAGTAAACACGATAAACTAAAGTAAACATGATAAACTCAGAAGTAAACACGATACAGTCAGAAGTAAACACGATAAAGCAGTGTTTCAGTTTGATGTGTGTAATACCCTCTCAGATGATGTCCGAGGGTTTTTTAATTTTTTTTAATTAACTCTTCCTGTTTTATTTTGTCTTTTACTTCAGGACAGCACTTTGAAAGGGTCACTGTATGAATTATGCTAAATAAATAAAACTGCCTTAATGGAAATATGCCTAATGTAGCATACAAGTGCATGCATTCCTTTTTTTATTTCATTTGTTTAGGATTTTTGATTTTTAAAATACTACAAAAGGACTTTTCAGAAGCTTCATTGAGAGATGTGACTCATAACTTTTGAAAACAGGCCTTCCTTTGTTTGTTGACCATGCATCTTTTGTTTGTCAACTTTTTTGTATTTTTTTGTATTTTAACCTAACATCATGCGAGTTTGAGGAGTGTGTAACTTTATGAATAAAATAATGGACTATACTGTAGTTTGATCATATATTTTATGTTTGCAGAACCACGACAACAACTTTCTTATTAATTAAAATTAGATTAAAATGAAATCAAACTACTACAAGATCAAGCAGCTTGGGCTTATTTCTTGTTCTGGGGGTGAGTACGAACAGATGCAGAAGAAACCTTTGCAGCTGGATCATGTTACAACCAATTAGAGAAACAGTTCTTTAATCAATAAAGAGTTATGATTGGTTCAACAACATTGATATTCACTCAGAAGTAATCCACACAGCCCTACTTTAAAAATACAGAATATCGCTTTAAGCTCTGCATCATGTGACCAGGTGAGGATGTGGCGGATTTAGGACGCTCTTTTAGGGTCTTTAGGGTGATTATCTTGCATTGAGTGGTGCAGTCATAAAATCACTCAAATTAAAGCCTTCATAAAAAACTCCTCCAGGAATTACATCCACCTGAAGGATCCTTGATGATGGTCTGTTGCTCGATGCTAGTATTTATTCCACTTGAGAAAGCTGATCTGTGAAATTTGAGATGACTCACATTCACAGTTAAGAGCACACTCTACATTAAAATGAAAGTTAAATAAATAATGCCAGCTGTAAAATCTGCTAGAATCTGTGTTTTTTTTTTTAATGAGATAGGGCTCTGTCAAGTTTATTTTTCACTGTGAGTATGTACCTTGAGCTTGAGCCACTATTCTGGTTGTTACAACAGCTACAAGTCCATTGGTGGAGAATTAAATGTAAAAGTGTTTTAGCTCTCTCTAGCACTTAGTCCAGTGAAGCAGTTTCTCATTAGAAAAGTGTTCGAATGATGTGTCTGTGACTGAAACAAGTCCCATATTTGATGCACATAATTATATAAAGACACCAGGAGGAGAAATGAGAAGCAGAGTGATTTCACAAGTGATTGAGTCAAAGACACAGGTGGGTTTTTAACCTGTCGTTTTTCTAATTCCAAACACCACAGGGAGCTTTCGGTGGTTTTCTCAGGCAAACGCTCCTAAGCCTTATTACATTCACAGTGACCATTTTTTTTTGTCCATCCGTCAGAGCTAATTAGGTTCACTGTTCACACTTTCCCTGACAGTGTCAATGATATCTCATCAGAGAGAGCATACAATGAAAAGACAAAAACTATGTTCAATATGGCCTGTAGCTCATTATAATACACTATATACACAACACACTATCACCACCATCAAGGACTTTGTTCTTAAAGTGTGTGTTTTTACAAATAAATCTAAAATAAAAAAGAAGAGTAGTAGAAAAAAACCCACATTTAGTTCAATATCATTTAGTACTGCGCAAAGCATGTGTTTTTAGTAAATAACTCTGACTATATTCTAAATAAAAACAGTGAATATCTTAATGAAGTGTGACTAAAACAATAGATTTTAGTTTGCAACCCTTTCCCAGAACAATGCAAATTACATTTTTTACTATAACAGCTGTTGCTTTGCTGCTACTAGTTCATCCATGTTTGCCATTTGTGTGATACATATTAAACATGGACTGACCCCATTCATTTTAGGATTTACCAATGTATACTGACAGTAAAGCTAACATGAACTGTGCATTTTTATTTAGTGCAATAGCTGTGACCCCTTGTGAATGCAGTATACGCAGTAATCAGACAGTAGTTAACGCCACTTGACTTCTTTCATATGTTATTAGCCTCTGTTAACTCTCTTTTCTTCTGTATTATAACAAACCCACAATAGAGTAGGCTGTTATGGTACTTTTCAGTCACACACACAAAATAAATAATAGTTGCTCATTGAGTATATATTACTTCTTGGACATTTTTTAATACTTCCATCAGTTTTGTAAATTTGTCCCACTGTGAATGATGGAACTGCAGTGTGTTTACTGCGGTGGACTGAGGTTGTTGTTGTTGTTGTGGTTGTTGTCGTCACGATTGTCCTTTAGGCTCGTCCTCTGGTGTCAGTCAATAGTTTGGTTCCTGCAGGTTTGACTTTTCTCCTCTAACACATGACAACAGACCCGTTGCGTGCTCTGCTGGACCGACTCCCTCCTCACTCTTCTGCTTCTCGTCCCGGGGTTATCCACATATGACACCTGCCACTGCCGTTTTCTGCGCTCAATCTGACGTCTGGCGGACTCACCTGACGATATGACCTGCTCTCTTCTCTACCACCTTCACACTTTAACCCTCGGTGTTTACTGACCTCTTTGAGCCCTCTTCTGACCCCAACCACAATCCAAATGTCAGCTTTGAAACGGGATCAGTGTGAGTTCTTAAACCCCGCCAAGCACACACTCTGTTTTGTGGAAGTACTCTCCTGACGAGCGTCCTAAACATACTTTTTGTCATCCGTTGTTCCAGAAACGTCCAGGATCAGCGCTCGGGGCATAGGTGAATTTGTTTTATCTGACATTTTCAGCAGTGATATTCTTCTTCTTGTTTTTTCTCCTCCTTTCTCCTCTTCCGTCTTTTCTTCTTCTTTTTTCAGGCTCAGTGAACTGAGGGAAAATGACATTTAATTACAGGAGAGCAGTCACGCAGTTCGGCTAATTACGATCCCGGGAGTTCAGTCATCATATCTAATTAACTTTCACTTTCATGAAAGCTTAATGCAGCTCCATAGCTCGGCTCTGCATGTGCAACACTTCAGGAATATTGACAACTCGCTGGAAATTAATTTGAAAAAAGAACTTATTACCAACAAAAACAGAGTTGTCTTTTAACCTCTTCAACTTCTACCTTTTTTAAAATACAGTCAGCGCCGAGGATAATCATAATTGATCGAGCCGCGCATTATACTTAAAGTAAATGAATGTAATCAATCACTCAGAAGGCGGTGATAATTCATAGGTGTATTGATTGTTAAAAGCACACAGCATAGTCTGATTCACATTCATTATGACACTCTCTGAGGACAATCAATTCATTATTATGCTTGCCCTTGACCACATTGTTAGTGTGCTTACTGGGGCATAATTCACAAAGTGTATGCACATATTTGTTGAGGGTGTCATTCTTCATATAACGAGTGAACTGGATTTATTGGATCTACTTTAAAGGCCACTTCTTTTTTTTATTGATATATATTTTGTTGCTTTTAAATCTTAAATCTCTGGTATAACATTTTGTATTTCCAGTCCAACTTTTCCTACAACCCTTTCCTCAAAAATTCTCTGTTAAAAAAGACGTTATTGTTTTGTTATTATCTGGGGATTTGTTTTCGTGAAGAGTTATTTTTGCTAGTGGACAGTTTATTTAACCTGGGACCTGTATAAAACCATCTGAACTTACATTGATATGTCTCTTTTACCTGGCTAACCTAAACATTATAATCATGGGTTATTTCTTGCAGGCGGCCTGGCATTCAACGATCACAATGACAGAATGGAGATATATTAATCTGAAGGCTCTAATATGAAAATACACTACATTTATCTCCAAAATGAATGGCAGAGAAGACTAAATAAATGGCACACACACATTCAAACAAGCAACCTACTGTTTAAATGTCAAATAAAATCATAATCACTGAAGGTTTTAATCAGTTTTAATAAAGCAGACTTTTATTACAAATATGTTTAAACTTCTAAGTCACGCCTGTCTTTTGAGATTTATGTTCACTATACATTCAGCACAGAAAGCATTACTTGAACCAGTTTTGTGATCTCCAAAAACCCGAGTTAATCTCAAAGTTTCCTTGCTTTGACCCTTAATCCTGCTTAGTACACGCCCCGGACTAGACCTCTGTGACCGTTTTGACAAACAGCTGTGTACGGTTCAGGCATTTTTAGAGATTTGTTTTGTTTTTTGTTTCAAGAAGAAAGTGGTTGTTTTTGGAGTTGATATAAAAACATAAAACAGTTCATTTCAAAGATGGTTTAACGCCATAAAACAATTTTTAATTAAAGATCACCTGCTCCATCAAAGATTTCTACAAGAAGATAGTTTTGTACATTTTAAAATAATATTTATATAATATCTTATGTTATGATACAACATTTAATTCAAACTACATATAATTACATAAAGCACATTAATTGAGGATAGACAAATATGTTGTTAAAGGCTTTATATGAGTTATTTGTGCATTATTATTTCTAAATTCCTACATGTAAGTAATTGTCTGCACACTCCCAGTTTGGAGAAGCAGACAGGAGCTGACAGAGGCTTCTTGTTATGTACAGCTGCTAATGAGGCCAGTGAAAACACATTTTATAACAAAACATCTAAAACTTTAAACACTACAATCAGTATCAAGTGTGTTTTTGACAGAATGATTTATATTCTTTTTAAACCAAAGGAGAGGTCTACTGCGGAAATATCATTTTTTGACCACATATTTAAATTACACTCTGATAGCTCAGTCTTTTAAATGTTAAGTGTTTATAATCCATTTTTATGGCCATACTTACAGCTGCTCGTGTCTGTCTGCATCTCCCTGAATGACATTTACAAAATACTGAACAAACCATTTAACCAAAGCGCTCTTTCTGTCTCCATTTGTTGTCGATCGAGACTCGTCCTGCTTTAAATACTGCTGTTGTTAATGGGATATGTTCCTCTGTGAGACCTGGGATCACACCAGTTCACTAAGCACTGTGCTAATTGGTGACTTCAAATCCCCTCAGTCTACGCCAAACTGTGTAAAGGTCAATCCCACTTATAAAACTGTTTTATAATTGTTTTATATTAACAGAAGCCAGTCCAGAAAATCTATTAAATAAAAATGTTCTGAGGTGTTCGGACTCCTACCATTGTCATCCCTAAATCAGCTTTTACAAGAGAAACTTTAGTTCTAAGCTTACGTTAAAAACAGCAGAGTGAAAAGCACAATGATGATGCTCCATGCGACGCACATCTAGTGATTTAGCTTTACACTGCGGGCCCCCCTCACACGGCAGCGGTGTGACAAATGTTAGTGGCCTGCCATAATGCTGCAAACATCAGCGATCCCCACAAGGAGGATTAATGCCTCGTCTGGCTTTTATTATGCTGTCCCGCTGTCCTTCGCTGGTCGCCCATTCATCCTTGTAAGATGTCCATATCTGTTGCGGCGCTGGTGCATACGTGCGTCCTCGCGTGCATGCCTTCTGCCTGCACCGAAGCCACTGCATGCCGCTCCTGTGAGATCCTGAAAGCGCGTCCCAGAGGAGGTTAAATCACTTGTCCAGCGGCGTGCCTTCCAGGGCCGTGTCTGGCTTGTCTTATCAATCTATCGACATGGCACCTGCGCTGCCGGTTGCGCTCACAGGCCGATGCAGTAGACGGGCCTCACCGCAAAGGAATACTAATGGGGATGCAGATAGCTTTTGGTTTGGCTACCTCAGCAGACATTGATCCCCCTGCGGACCTCTGTGGTGGTGACAGATGGACTGTCACCTCTGAATGAGAGGAGATTGGGACACGTCCCCTCACATCTCCCTCAGTGGGTACAGCCTCGCTCCTGTTTGTCTCTCTGCTCCTGTCCCACCGCTCTCTCTTTATGCCCCTTGCTCAATACTCATTCCCTCTTTAGCTCAGCGTGCGCCTGGAGTCTATTCCACAAAAAGGTTGCTGCCCGAGCCGCTGTAGATCATTTATCTGAACAATGCATTTTGGAAATACTCCAAAGTTTCTCACACAAAGTCACAGAGAGAACATTTTTAATCATAAATAACCTGGGTTTGTCCTGTCATGAAGAAAACAAAGAGGGCAGAGTGAGTTTGGTTTAGTGTCACGCTGAGTCCTCAGTCTGTCACTGTGGCATCGACATGACACAGAATCAGGTTTGACTCTGAAATGAGTTAAATGCTCACTTTACTTTAGAGCTCAGAGGAGAGTATGGACCCAGAAACACAACTAAGGGCAGCGATGATCTTTGAAAACAGATTGTAGTCAAAGGAAGTGTTAGAAAAGATGAGCAGGAGATCACAAATGTAAAGGTGAAGAGGCAAAAACACTTAAAATTACACTTAAAATATTATAAACTAAGACATCTCAGGGATTACAAGATTGTTTTCCCCGAGAGACATTGCATACAGTATATACTTTAATACAAATAATCCATATGACTGAATGTGAAGATAAATAAAATAGATAATTTTTCAGCGTTAATCTCAGTCCTTTTAGTGGTTACAGAGCTTGTGTGGATCGAACGAGAAGGAAAACAACACAAATTGGTTCACCTCATTGAAGACCTAATACACTACAGTTTTGATTCTCAGAGCCACTGTTAAAGGACACTGTAAATGTACAGAGCCTATATCAATGAGTGACCTGTACGACCTGGAAAAACGGCGACAGAACTTTGCCACATACCACTTACACACTGCTGAAATCCCTTTAAAAAGTGTTTCAACCTGTTGTTGGTTTGCGGCTGTGTATTTTATGTTTTCTTCATGATGCTCTTCAGGGACTTACTGCCTTTTAAATGTCTTTGAGGCTCAGTAGTTTTTCTGCTCCATCTGAAATCCCTTTAAAGTACTGTTTCTTTGTAAATTTACACATTTCAGCTGAGTCAATATACTTGTTTGTGGGCTGTTTTTAATGCACTGGGGCTTTCCCTGGTAACTCTCTGTTACTGCTCTGAAAACTGTGGACAAATCCCTCAGGAAGAGTCTGCAGAAACACCGGCTTAAAGTTTACAGAGTTCAATGTGTCTGTGAGGAAGCACTTCTCAAACTCATAATCACCTCAAAGCCATTTTGGTGGTTCCTAAACAAATTAAAATGAAGAATAACCTGTCTTTTAATGCTCATGTAACTGTGAGTGAGGGGCTTCTCTACATGAATAACACATATTTATACAGGAAAATCAGATTATTATTGCTGACAGAATCCCTTACTTTGTATAAATCCTAAAAAGTAACATATAGTGTTGCTTTATTAAAATTAGGACATTCAACTTTTGATTTTCCTCTTTTATTGTAGACTTTCAAAATTCAAAACTGACATTGCTACACTAAAACAGCTGTATAAATGTCACTAGGCAGAGCAATAAATAAATCAGTTTTCCAGAACAACGTTTGTAAATATGGATGTCTTCTATAACCTAAATGTCTCTATAATTCTTTATCAGTCGCTGAAGTCGTCTTTGTCTGCTCTACAAATGTCTTCTCTAATGTATTTTCTTTTGTTGCACAAATATGGTGACAGCTGATTGCAAATATAGACGATATTGATCTGACTATTTTCAGATAGAATGTGAATATGAGTAAATGAAGTGAATAACCTGTTGACTAGTCGTGCTCCATCCACAGCCCCCTCCCCTCCTCCGCTCGTCTCCAAATCCCACTTATCAGCCACCAGCGCCTGCGTCGTATTGAGAGAAGCTATGCAAATGACTGCAAGGGAAAGGCCAGATCTAATCTTAAGGTTTATTCTAATTAAAAGTGATTTACTTTCCCTGCAATTCCCTGAGAGGGAAGCTTAATGTCCTGTTTTCAAAGGAGATGGCATCCTCTAACTCAATTAGGTGGGAGAAGATGCACTTGGGTGAAGTTTACTCAGGGTGGAACTGCTTAACATGCAGCAAATACAGACGTGCAGTGGGACCTTTAGGCTTATGAGAGGAAAAGGACAGGGAAAAGTCAAGGTTAAAGAGCGACACAATCTGTTATTACGTTTGTATTCCATGCATCTCAGGTTAAAGCCTTCTCAGATCTGCAGCATTTTTTCCCCCTGAATTCCAAATTATTAATAATTCCTGTTATAATAGCACTATACATACTTGAGTTTAAAATGTCAAGTGATTTGTCTTTAATTTAGTCAAATACTATTTTTCAGGTTCAACAGAGGCATCAAGAGTGATTTGGCTTATTTTGGAGAAAATAAATTAGTATATCGTTCAGTTTTGAACAAAATTAAAGCAACCCTAACTTTTCTCAGCAGAGGCGCAGATCCCTCTCTGTGCAACCTCACTGTCCGCGTCGGCCATGTTTGTTTACCATTAGAGACGTTTAAGACGGCAAGTTTGGAAGAAAAGACATGTCTTCTGAAACAGTTGGGTCAGTTTAGTGTATTTTGTACAAATATGACTCTGATAGGGTGCAGTGTATTGACCTATTTTCTTTATTATATGTGTCGTGTGGTAGAGCCTCATTCTAAGGATCTCTCACAATATGCCACCGTCCCTGAAGCAGGAAGCTTTACTGGAGGTTTGTGTAGCTCATGAAAACCTGGCCCAACATTTAAACATATCATAGTCCTGACTTATGGACTTCATAGCCGCTGACATTTTAGGAATAGATCAAAGTACTCAAACTCTGCATTCATGTAAAACAATGAATTTTATATTAAAATAAAAATTAAAAGCTCTCAACCAAAAATACGACTAAAACACTGGCAGTTCCTGGACCAGGGTTTGAACTTGTGATCTTCTGACAATGCCACCGACTTTGAAATAAATGTCAAAAAGTGTTTACTAGCTCTTTTCTCCAAGTACACTCCGAGTACATTTACTTCAAGTATCTGATCAAACTTGTCCACTCTGAGCTTCATGCATGTTCTTTCTTATATCTTCAGATGAAGTCAGTAAAATTTCACAGTTGCAGACAATAACAGAATGATAAGATACACTAATCACAGCAGATCTGTCTAAATAATCCTAATTTATGGTTAAATCTTTTAACGTAGAGTTGTTTTCAGCAGCTCCAGATTAAGTAGTCCAGATGGAAATTTTGATTTAAATCTATCTATTTAATATCCTTAAGTGTTGACTCCAAACAGGTTTGAAGCATTTGCCCCAGAGCGGCGGAGGTTCCTGAGAGTCAGACATGATGATAGCCACAGGACGTACAGTAGATAAGCTGGTGATGATTCTAATGCAGTGAATGAATTGTACATTTCCAGTGCAGGCCCTCATTGACACAGGCTCCACTTAGTGCTGTCACTCCCCTTCACCACCACAACCACTTAGTGAATAAAGGTCAGGCAATCAGGCATCTGGAAGGACAGCTAATTTGTCATCCCTCGACAAACGTGTCAGAGTCCGATCTTGTCCGCGGGGCTTGATACCGCAACAAGCCGTAAAGGTTAAGAGATTCAAAGAGCCCCTCCTCCGCTCCCCCGTCGCACTGTCTCCATCTCAACAAGCAACATGCGACAGAGCAGAAAATTCAATTTTGGATTTATACAGTGGGAGCGGTGCTGTTTCATGGCTGTAACTCCGAAGAGTCTTTAGGCATGTCGTCTGCCGTGCTCAGTTAAACTCAAGCCCAGCCCCAGAGAGGCACACACTGCTGTCTTGTACACGCCACTCAGCTCATCGCTCAACTTTTACTCCTCATTAGTTGACCGAGCTGACAAAGCCACACAAATACCCCATACATTTTTCATCAGAAGCTCTAAATACCTCCCCAAATGTGATCGTTAATCTTCAGTGCTGTTTCTTTGTTAATCGGACGTGTGATTTCACATTTAGATTCAAAAGGAGACAAATGCAGGTCATTCTGAGCCCTGTGCCGATCTAACCGCGGCCAGTGTGATTATAGAGGCATTACGAGGCGTCCCCGTTGTCCCTGAATGCATCCTAATGGCCTGTTTAGTGAGGCCGGCTCCAGGTGTGAGGCCACTTCTGACTCTCACAAGTTCAAGAGACACAAACAAGTAAGTTTGATCAGGTGAGTGGTTCTCGGTGGAGTTATGGTTCACTTCAGCTGCTCGTCACATTCTCTTAGTCAACGCTGTGGCCTCAGTGCACCTCGAAAATGATTTGTTTGTGGAAAGTAGTTTACGACTTGTTAGAGGTTTTGAACTTTTTGTGACTGACCCAAGCTCTAACTAATTAAAACATGGCATTGGTTACATTGCCTCACGACGACGGATTTACTGCAGAATCTGTAGTTATTCATTTTAGGGCTGTGCAATTAATCATATTCTCAATTTCAGTTTTATTTCCAGCTCCCAATGATCACATTACGTTACCTATGTAACCGAGAACAAACGAGTATTTAGTTTCTATTTATTACGTGTTTGAAGTGCACTACATTGTTGATCTTATTTATTTATTTATCTTAATTATTATTTCAGTTTAATTTTAAGCTATAAGTTTGAATATATTATTTATTTTAAGGAGAATTCACTGTTTTGTTCAATAAATCCAACATATTTCCAAAGTCAATGTGCAATCGTGTAAAATAATAGTGATTTAAATATTGACCAAAATGATTGTCATTATCATTTTTCCCATAATCGAGTAGCCCTATTAAATTTAAAATTTGCCAATTCAAATAAAACTTGACAAACAATGAAAAGTGCATTTCCATTAAGTATTGAGAAGTAAATAAACTTAAGTGATGTAAGAGGTTCAAACTTTTAAATTGTATTTGCAGAAGCCATGGGGTAAAAAGATGGAACTTTTCAGGTTGAATGAGTTTATGGAAAGTTGAAGCATCTCAAGGCCACAAACATCATCTCATGTAAGCTACAACTTTTGAAAATATAGTATCTGATCCAAGATCTTTAATTTTATGGCAAATTTCATATAATCCAAAACTTTTGACGCCTAACCAAGAAACCAACACTGCTTGGAGGAGAAGGTAAACACTGCATATAACTATTTTTTAATAATTTTCTTTGACTTTATAGTTTTTCCTGTTCTAAAACACATACACAAATGATTTACACCTATTTTCTAATTTAATGTCTCAATATTTCTTTCATCTACATATTGTGCTTTTACCTGCTTGCTCTCAGAAACAGATCGTGTTGTGTTTCTTGCAGAGTCTATAGGTAGCCAGTCCACCACAGGGAGCATCTCAGCAAGTCCCTGCAACAGAAATAAACGTGAAGAACAGGTGAGTGCAGCGTCGGAGAGGTGAGTGGGCGAGGAAAGGCCAGTGCCGCTGGAAGCCATCCAAGTCACATTTGAAGCGTTCTCAGCCTCGATCTGCTTCACTGTGATGTAACGTGAATATGGAGCGTGCAAAATTCTGTTTATTTCAAATTAGAGGCGTTGCACGCTCGTTGCTGCATTTCATTATGCAGTACATTAACGGTATCCTGCCGAGTTGATGAAATAGCGCTTCGGAGTGTAAAAGGTGCAGAAGTGGCTCCTGGAAATGTTTGCATCATGTGTTCTTTGAATGTGCTCATAAAGAAGCACAAACATCAGCATTTGTGACTGAAGACTGAGGGTTTTAGAGTGCTCCGTGTTAACCTGGCTTGAAATCTTATAAAAGGAACAATAAGATGTGTCAGCAGCTTTTTAACAATGCAGCTAATGGTGTAGCTCCTCAGCAGAACAGTGCAGTCTAAAGGAATAAACAAGCATTTATCTGACAAACTAAGACGAAGAACATGATCAGGCATAAAACACAATCGAACGTAACTCTGACACATATAGTACATGAGATATTTGGTGTTCACTGTCACCAAGCCACAAACGAAGCTTGTTTTTTTGTGTTGTCTCCCTAATTCTCCCTGGGATAATTGTGTTTTTATACAGAGACAGTGTGATAGTGTAGTTAAACAAGGGAAGGATGAGTAGAAGTTTTTATTTAAGCTCATGGTCACAGAAGAGTAATTAGGTAATGCTCTTGTAATTTTCATAGAATTACCAATGTTTATTGCTTGATTTAACCATGTAACCACTAGACACTGCTGCAGGGCTGGGAAATACTATATAGTATTATTTATGAACATGTTAATACTGCACAAAAATCTATAAACAAGCTGAATTATATTATATTTTTTACAGGCACATGCACATTTATGTTGAAACAAAGACACTCAGATTAATATAAAAGACTTCTTTGTGAAATGATCACTGTGCATAAATTCATGATTAAAATGCCTGAGGATTAATCTGTATCAGGGCCCCCAGGTGCCTGCTGCTGAGGACCCTGTGTTTCTATATGAGGCCCCCATGAGAAAATGATATGACCTGTGAAAGTGTGGGGCCAGGAGATTAAACAGATCATTTATTTAAGAACATGAAGTGCAGAAGCTGGAGTTGAGACGACCAAATAAACTTACAACAAATAAAAAAAGACAATTAAAGCCAACACAAATATTGTTGCTAGTGGCTCTGTTTTAAGTTTAGTGTCCTGTAGATTGTAGATATATATAAAGTAGATTGGTCTCTCCAGGATGAAGCAGCAGAAGAGAGGAGGGAGCCTGTGGTGCTGCAGATAAAAGGGGCTGGTCCTAGTTTAATGTGTTGTGCAATGTTACTTTGTACTGTATGTTTTATACTCGCATCCACATATGCTGCTCATAAATATATGTAATGTAAATGTAAAATATGTAGATGTAAATGTGTATGCTATATCGTTTTATGGACGGCGTTAAAAAAGAGACGACAGAAAAGAAGCGATAACATAAGACTGTAAAAACGATATCATTTTTACCACACTTAACTGTAAAATGCGCCAAACAAAGAACCAGAAGCAGCGAAATGTAACTGCATTTCTTTAGGATTCAATTACCATTTGGAGAATGAAAGGCAGTGAGTGAAAACGATCTGAGTAAACAGTGGTTTTGTTCGTGCTCACAGTGAACGGTTTGGCTTCCTGGCACAGCGGGCCTATGATTAGCTGTAGTCTGCTGTCCCAGACGGCTGATCCCTCCATGTTTAGCCTCGGCACGAGTGAGCCCAGTGTAAGCGACTGTGGAATGGTGACTAATTTGGGCTAAAGGCGCGTGGCCTTTGATTCCTGCCCTGAATAAGTCTGACTGTGTATGCCTCGGCAGCCCTCAGGCCTCATTGTCAGCCTGCCAGAATGTCATCTTCCTCCCATCATTGAGTATAAAGCTGCAGAATACATCATGCAAATAATCAGGCTGGAAACAAACAGAGGCAGCGCTTCCCCCAGAGGAAGAGGCAGCCGTTTCTAATGAGTGCGGTAAAATTGGAATATTCATACCTCTTCCTCTATGAGCACACTATTGAGTGATTCCTTCCTCCACCAGTCACACTTCTTCTGATTCATTAGTTGGGTTTCCAAATAACATAAAGCACATTTAAAGTCAAAAATAGGGTTAGTGTTTCCATTTACTGCCAATAAACGATTTTCCTTCAGTGAAGCTGCAGGTTTAAAAAGGACTGAATATGCTGCTGGTATAAAAACTGTTTTCAAGCTTTATAAAATCTGTATGATTTCCATGTAATAGGGTCTTTCGAAACTAAATTTAGAAATTTTGCAAAGGTAAAACTGCAGAGTGTGTGTTGAAGTAAGTAAGTAAATGGAGCAGTGTGGCTTATATTTACTTGTATTTCATATTTTTGTGTAAGTAAGTGATAATAATCCCTCTGATATTCATTCTGTCCTCCTTAAATGCACTGATAAAAACTGTACTGTGAAAAGATAAGTGTTGTTGTGATGGATCAAAGAATCTACCGAAGCCAGCACTGACTGATACTGAACACAAGCAAAAAGAACAGACCATAAAGAAAACCAGAGAGAACTTTTTCCCCCAAAAACTTTAAAAATGAGTTTATCTCCAAATTTAGCCTGCTCCCCACATGCTGGATTTAGTTGTCAGAGGCGTCATTCCTGTCTCGAAGCGCAGTATTTCTCCCACTCAAACGACGGGAGGCCTGGTGGAAATAGCCCACTCTGCAGAAGGTTTCTTTGAGTAAAAGCCATTGCTCTTTTAGTTATGTTTCAGCTTCAAAGAGGAAATGATTAATCAGTCAGTCATCAGGATGTTGTGATATTTGATGCAAATTCTATTAATACTTGTGAAGTTTTTGTGGCAATGCAACTTTCACACTAGTTTGTTCAATCACAGCTCGGCCTATGGGATCTAAAGAAAAAAAAAGATAAAAACTTTTAAAAACTGTTGGAGACAATGTGGCAATATACTCTGCCTCAAACTGAGTTAAAGGCACAGTGTTATAATGAAGTTATATAAAGTAAATATTCTTTGCATTTACCTCTTTTGGAAAAAATAGACATTTAACGCCATAAAGAATTCCAAAATAAGTCGACATGAGTTTTATTATTTTCAGTTCCTGTTCCTACAAGTGCCCAGAGTGGAAATTGAACCCAGAGCTGACAATATAGTGGTCTGGGACTCAATTTAATTTCCAGGGGGAAACTCAATTCTGGGACTCTGCTGTTTACATAATCTTTTCACTGAGGCGCCATCTTCACAGTGTCCTCGACAGTGGAGCGAGGAAAACACCTTTCTTTTGGTGGAGCCAGAACACTATCCTTGAGTAAAAGAACAACCTGAACGCAACGACAATCTGTATACTCCCACTTCCATAAAATAAAATATATTCTCTAAATTATTTAATGGTTTTCTACATGAGATCTGTGCCCTCAACAAACCTCCAATGTAACTTTGTTGTGTAGATTTCGTATACTGTATACGTATAGAGATTGTTTTGAATAGTTAGTTTAGTCGGCTTCATGTTGGATCCCTTCCCTTCGCAGCAATTTTCACGACTAGAAATCCCGTCCGACCAAGTTTATTTATCCAGTTATGTTCTTGTGATGCTGCATTTCTCTCACAGTTGTTTTGTTGGTACTGGAACTGGAAACACAACTTAAATACACAGAGACTGGATTAAAGAGAGAAAAAAAAATAAAAAATCAGGTAGGCTGGTCTGGCTAAAACATAGTGGAGGAAAGTAATTGCATTTTAAATCTGTTTATTTTGTTAATTATTGAGTAAGTAGCCACAAACCCCAAAGTTTCTGGTGAGTTCAGGTGTTACTGCACAATTCTGAGTCCAACCTGCTTAAACCCTGTTATTCTTTCCCTTCCTCCATCCATTAAACTGCCTAAAATATTCTAAAATGTCTCTATCTTGAGTCTCTCTTTTACATCTTTTCTTCCATACTTGACATTTTAACGTGTTATTACGCTGTAGATTGGAGTAATTCTTTGTGCTTGACGCTCCCCTCTTAATGAACTGTAAAGTGTCTTTTTAACATTTGCTGAATTAGTCTAATTATTGTGGAAAGCTCTTGAAATATTATAGTTTTTCACAGTTGCTTTCGGGACTTGTGGACAGATAAATGCTGTGGGGCTGGATGAAGAAAAAATGTGAAGTAGTGGCTGAAAAAGGATGAAGAACAAAGCCAGCGACGGATGATGTAGGACGAGGGGGAATTAAGTCCTCTCTTGACCACCTTTTTAGACTGACCTAGAACAAGAGATAAAATACCTCGCTTTTACAAGAAGTGCAATATATATATGACTTTTTTTTCGGCTTTCGGGTTCAACTTCAAAATAAACTTGACTTTTTTTTCCCATAGTGACACCGACTTTGTAATTCAGGGTTATGTGTGACTTGTTAAATGAATATTTTATTGTAAGAAGGAATGAAATACAGTTTTTTTAAGAGGTACTTCATGATGTGACCTTTTGAGACTAAAAAGGCAAATATAGTTAATTCGAACTCCAGATAAAATGTTTAATATTGTGTGCAGAGTGGCCTTCGGCAGCTTTATTGTGGCTGCCAGGTTTATTTCAGGAACTGGAGGAGTCCTCAAAGGCCTCACGAGTGGGTTACGACAGAGACTGACAGAGGGAGGGCAAAAGTGCAGGGTTATAATAATCAGTGAAAGAAGAAACAGAAATTAGAAACATTTCTGCCAGTCTTTAGGAGCCAGAGAATGTGCTGTATGCTGGTTTCTTACCCCTTCATTTTAAGTGTGGTCCCTAAAAATCTCAATCCAAAAGAGAATTAGATACCCTTTAGCCTCACCTCAACGCTCAAATCCAAGGGATAGAAATGGGAAACGATGCTAATGCATAAATTTGCAAAGTAAAACACAATAAACAAATATATAAGCATAAATATAATGGATATAATGTTAAATAAGGTGATATTTATCAGGAGTGTTTGACCAAATAAGATGTTTGACATGGAGAATCAACATTTATTTATTTTTATTTATTTTTTGTCTTGTAATACACAATACACAGTGAAAATAATGTAGCATAAATATGAATAATATGAAATGAATGTGCATAATTTTAAAAATAAAATGAAACTTGTTACCACTGTTGCAGCAAAAGTAAGTCAAATATTTATAGATCAACAACTAACACTTTTGTTAAGTTTAAATAATGTGGAGTTCAGTAAATGTTAGCTCGTTTTAACCTTACCTTCATATGTTTAGCCATTAAAGAGAAACAGGATTTACGTCGGTTACATCCTTCTTGCTGCATCTTTTATTTTTGTATCCTGATTATTTAATCCACTTAAATGTAATCCATTACCCCCCAAACCTTCAGCGACACAATCAAATATCTCCATTAAGACAACAGTGACAGAATAACAAGTGGAGAACTGTGGTAATAGTTCAGATGGCCGTTTCAAAGACTCGATTAAAGCGGCCCAGTGCGGTTCTCAGCCTGCGGGCGCGTCCACCCCTCTCACTGTTCCCTCGTTATCACAGCCGGCCGCTTGTCCCAAATGACCTTGCTCCAGTTCGTGTTGTTTTTAATACACCACCTGCCTTTAAATGGCCCGTGTGTTGGTATCCCACCGATCTCATTAAAACTTTACTCTTTAACAGTTTATCCACAGCTTTTAGAGATCAGCCACATTTCTATAAATCAGAGGCGACGAAGAGAGAAGATAAGCTTGATAATCCATCGAAGCGGAAAATTTCATGCATTTTCCAGACAATATTTGAAGATGTACTTCTAGTATTGTGTGTGGTACTTGTATAATATAGTTTATTACCTTTATTTCTGTGTCGTCTGGAGAACAGGCCAGACTCAGTGAAGCAGAGCACAGCTACATAATGTATTGTAAAAAACAAAAATCATAAAAAAAACATAATTGAATAAATACAAAAGAAGGGATTTTTCTGTATAGTTTTTGATTTGATGATTATTATTCTAGTGCTGTTTGTGCAGATGCAACTTATTTAAAGGATTTATCCCTGCTCTATGGCCTCAGTTGCTCTTTTCTGCTTATTTACCCGGGGATGGCCAACACACACACAAACAAAACTTCTGGACTAGTCTGTGCTGTGGATTTCATTTTACTGTTTGTGCAGAAATCACAACAAAGAGCAGGACTTCTTTGGAGGCACTCACAATTTAATGAGCAGAAAGATTATAGCAGAAAGAAACAGAATAACAGCTGTTGGAAAGACTGAAGCTCCAACTCAGAAATATGCTTTTCAAAAGAATCTGACATCAGCTCAGAACAGGAGGCAATAGAAATTAACCTTAATTAACTGTATTTGGATTGTTTTTTTATTGAACTAGCAAGAAAATACCCTTTTAGTTTTATCATAATATATTTGTTGATATAGATATTCTCATTTCTGTAAAAAACACAATTCTGACATTGTCCCCTTAATTAAAGAAATATTTTTACATTTTGAAGTAGAGTTGTTCTTTGTAGCCTTGTTGTTAATAGTTAAATGAGTCTGGATCATGGGGTTATAGCAACTGCTGCAGCAATTCAGGTGCATTTTTAACAATTTACTGAATGAGTGCAGCTCAGAACTATAACGTGTACAACTATGCTTAAAAAACATGGACTGTCTTTCAACACACACAAAACTAAGAGTGTGTTCACATTTTTAGTCGCTCCATTTAGTTTGCACCAAAACCAAAAACGATCCATTTAGTTTGATCATCGAAAAGCGAGCGTTTACAGTTGTTATTTTAAACTGGAGACCAAACTACAAAAACATGCTAAATGCTAATAAAGCGTATTACCATTGCATTTGACCCTCCTATTCTCATTTTATTTAGGAGGACAATATTGTTTCAGCTTGTGTTTTCCTTTCTAGAGAAAACTATGGTTCACTTGGGGTTCACACTTGAATCGAACTATACCAGAGTTCAGTTCGAAGCGCATGTTTGGTGTGCACTGAGGTTCGTGTGGAAACGTTCACACACATCCAATTGAACCTCACAAACGGAGCAAACCCCAAAAACAAGCTTGAACACACCCCAAATGATGCCCAGGCTCTGCTGTTATAACCTCTGCAGAAGAGAGCGATTTTGTTGACAGTGTTGTGCATGAATATGGAGATGATCTCTCTTGGGATCCATATTGTAGATTTGAATTGCAAAACTGTATATTTAACATTATTTCACCTGGAAAAACTAATGAGTTTAACTAGATTTGTGTGGACTTGGGGTTTATTTTTGATCAACAGACATTTTTCAGCTTTAAGAGTATCATAAAATATTTTTATTACGATCTCAAAGGTTCTTCCAAGTCTTTAATCTGATGCTAAATGTCCCAATAAAATGTTTACTAAATGCATGTGGTTTATAAGCTCTGCAGTAGATGAGTGTGTCTGCAGTTCAGTCGGCACCTGTCTTTTATAAAGAGCTTCAGTGCTGCTTCTGGGACAGACATGGTTCCCCAAAAATGGACAAAAAACTAGTACAAAACTTATTTTAATAAACTATTTTTTTTCAAAGACTTATTTAGTGACGACAGGACTATGGTATTTTTCCTTTAAATGTAAAACTATCATCACAACCATGTCTATAGATTGTTTGTGCATTTTTATAGATTTTGTTTTTTCTGATACAAAATAATTTTTCATGTCGACAAACAACAGATGTGAAAATGACAGCATGACACAGAAAAGAGTTTGCTGCTCCCCTTTGGCTTTCATTTAAAATTAGTTTGACTCTGGGGACTCACGTGGTTCAGCTACTATTTCAATATTTTGGATTGGTAGGCAATGAAAGTAGAAAAACACATACTTTTCCAACTTTTATCACATATTTCCTACCTTCCACAGCACAGTTTCTTCTGTATATTTGTCTGGAGGTTACTTATGGTCAGATTTGCATAAACAAAGCAGCATCTCCCTCTTCACTAACAATGTAAACAATCACAAATATGTTAAATATGTAAAACACTTCTTTTTCTGCAGAACATCGTCCATCGCTGCCTTCCCCTCACGTCACATAATGCCATAATAATGAGCTAAATGACATTGATTAACTTTTATACGCACGTCGTTTGGAAACACGTTTAATAGAAAATGTATTCATATGCATCAGTCCATGAAGCTGCAGGAGTTCTTTTTTATAGCAACTCTTAAATGAGTAATGGGAGACACTACTGGCACATAGTTTTTTTGGCAAATACATCTATAAAATGTCAATGGAAAACAGAAATTGTCAT